>JAQIXO010000114.1:0-39055 GCA_034700305.1 Protaphorura armata
CCTTGTGTCTAAATGCGTCCCAAACGGCGCAGGACGGTGTTGATTTTAGGTGGGGCAAATTAGGGCTCTCTACTCTATCATAAGGCCTTCATTGAGGGCGTTCTTTGTGACTAAGGAAAAGGAGTTTTTCACAAATGAGTAAAGTGATTGAAATTAGGAATCCACTTAGCATAATCACATACGCTGTGAATAAATCATGAGCTCCAACTTCTAAAGGCTCTAATCGATCGGAGTCACAACTTGGCAAATGCTTGGAATTGTACACTTTTCGAAGTCTTCTAAGAAGTCCAGAACTATGCAAATGAATGAATCTATAGAGTGATTGGAAAAAGCAGTTATTATTTTCGTATACATATACTACATATTTTCGCGTAAACATAGTTAATCGTACCTGTTATTTAGAAATTCCTTGTAAGGAGAATTTTTTCGTGCTAGAATTCCCTGCTTGTAAGTTGTTTTGACGACTGGTATTTCCGCCATGTTTTTGCATAGATATGTTTCGACACCACCGTCTCCACTTATGTCTTTTATTCTCTGGTTTTTCTTTATATTCATATAAAACGAATCACGAAAATTAAAGTATGCCAAGGGGTCTTCCTTCTCGAATAATAAATTGATCGCACTATCCGTGTCCACGTAGCCCTTCGTTTTGCCAGCTAGGGAAGAAAACATTTGATTTTCTTCAACAAATGTCCAATTGTGTGGCTGCATGTGGATAAACGGAAACGTTTCACTTCATTCATAATAAGGAACTTGTAAATTAATATGCATAGGCCAGAGAATGAAGGTTCTTTACCTGTAATAAATTTCTGACTGTCGCGCTATTAAGTGAACCGAGAATGTAGAGGGGGCTCTTGACCAACTCATCCAAATTTTTGATTGGCTCCCATTTAGTGGATAAGGCAGAGACGAGGACAGCAGAATAGCTACTAAAAACAACGATTCCCGCGATGGATAGTGTTATAAATATCATTCTGAGCCAAAGCGACCTTGGGTTAGTGTACCATCCTACATTTTTAATAACACTTACACTGGAATCAAATATCAATTCTCATATCATAAACTCTCATCTCTGTATAAATTTTTAATTACAAACCACGATTACAAGTCAAAGTGACGGTCCAAATCCATGCAGTATTGATTACTTGACGGTCCGCTTCAGTCAGTAATAATTTTTGGTTAAAGTGTGATAACGTGGTAATGATAGTAATGGTTAATCCGAGAAAACAACCGATGAAATACCACAAACCCCAAGAGAAAGGTAGCATTACTAAATTCCTTAAGCTGGTGGCGGACGACGTCGTATGGAAATATGCACACATGCTAAAATACATAAAAAAACTGAGGGAGTGCCAAAACTGGTGTCCAGTGATAATACATATGTATATATGTATACGAACGAATGGTGGCAAAATCGTAAAGCAAAAATTCTGATTTTCTGTTGCGCATAAATTAAAATCGTGCATCATTATAATCTGTTTCTCACCCCTCGGAATAAATTGAAACAAGTCCTGTGAATGCCTTTACCCTTTCCGGAACGAGGGAAGATCGAGCCACTGTAATATCAACATCTCCATCATAAAGCAATTTACCCATCCCCGTCCAATGTCCATTTGAGTTCCGATAAATCCATTCAGAACTAGGAATGGGTATGATTCTGTTGAACGAACCATATTAGAATTTGAATTAACCAACAAACTGTTGAAGCAAAAACCGTGTACAGATATTACAATTGATTTTAACGAGCATTTCCAACACGAACGCAAACGCAAACGCATGCTAATGTTAGGTGATCGACATGATTAGGAATTAATTTAAATACTTAAAGTTTAGACTTTGTTGAATCGTCCGCACGGCATTGATTGTGTACCCATCACCAAACAGAGGATTTGCTCCAGGTTTCTTTGACTCTTCCTCGTAAAGACTGTCCTTGTCCTCCTGAGAATAATTTATTTTCAATAAATTATTTTGTCAGCACGAATTCATAGAAGCATATACACGGTGGGACAAAAATCAGCATCTTTCTTTTTCCTCTATTTTACTATTTGGCGTCTTTTTTTGCCCTAAAAATTTCCAAATGCTTGGTACCTCGAATCCATAGTACAACTTACCGGCATCGTAGTTCCCAGAATTTCAGCCCCACGAAAATTACTCCTTGTTGTCATAAGATTTCCAAATGAAGACAGGGGGACATGATTGACGATAATATTTCTTGAACTTATCGAATAGTATTCGTAGTACTCCATTACAGACGTTTCATTACTTGTAGTCTTGGCCAAATAAACGTTGCTAGATAAATTCGGGAGGGATCCATTCATTGCATTCATCCAATCTTCAAGAGAATCTTTTGAAAAGTTCCCCGCTGAAATCGGCCAAGCAGTGATAAAGTATGGTGTTCGAATTGCCATCTCTGTCCGAGGGAGTAATTTCACTTCTTCAATTTGGCCGAGCTAAACGGTCAGACAGAAAATTAGGATTAGTTCTCCTAATTGGTTCCGGTTTTATAGGAAATTATTGGACTAAAATTTGAATTTAGTTACCATCTGAAGTATTATCATTGTTTCCGTTGAGTTCTTGGGTAGAAAGATAACAAATATTTCAGCCCTCATCGCATGGTTCAAAATGGAATCCAAACTTTTTTTCAAACTTTCAAATGCACTACTAATTGTGAGATGATGAAATGATAATGAGAAGGATGACTCCAACTCCAGTGGCAGAATGAAGAACTCCTCGCTCGGAATATTGTTGGTAAAAAGTGCAATTTGAGTGTGATGTTTCAATTGTAGAATATTTGAAATTATTACTGAAAGGAAGGAGTCGTCAGAATTTCCATTAATTACCAAAACACGTGATACTAATATTCCAATGATAAATAAAATAAAGGTATTCATTTTGAGTCTGAAAAATTCTTGTACTGGATAATCACACAAATACGTATATTTTACGTTGAAAGTTCTCCTAAATGTCCGTAATGAGCTGGTCAGGCCTTCTAGCACTGGTGGCAATTAACCGAATGTCGAAAAATGAAGCCACTTTGGCCGTCAGTATATTCTTAGAATACTGCCTACAGCCAAGGAAATATCACAAGTGTTTTCTCTACTCATCGTCATTATATTAAGACTCTGTCCAACTAAAGAAGTCGATCGCATGGCAGCAATTTCTGGAATTGGGCTTATTGTCCAACTAAACATACATACACATTCATGCATATGTATATTTTACGTCAATATGTACTTTGCGTAGATTAGTTGATTTCTTCGGGCGGCTTAAGTTACGCCAGAGATTAAAATCATTCTCCAATTCTATGAACTGTCACTTGCTCACGTAAATAATAATGACAAAATTCTCAAACAGTTTGCCCAAAATGAGAACAAATTATGTAGAATTATACATCATAATGTGATTGCACTTGATACACAGAACATACAATTTTACATTACTGGTCTATTAGGTGATTGGTTTTTACATTTCAATCTTCTAATGGTCCGTAAATAATATATGATCCCGGGTCTAACCTTGTAATAGGTTAACGCACATTTGAGATGGGCAGTCTTAAATACTACACGAGTTACTGTGTATGCTGAGACGATAGCCGATATTAAACAATCAATAATGGTCGGAGCATTTTCTATCAGAAAAATGATGAAACAGAATGTTAATCCTGTCATAAGTATAATGAATGTTGTAATTACATTAGAAACTATGGTTAGAGGTTCAGGCTCATCTGTTATTGTGATTTCCGCCGAATTTCTCGTAGTACTGAGCTGAATACCTAATTTCTTTCTTGTAGCTTTCTCCTTCATGATTTCATACCACATTTCCCATAAATTCAGAATCCCTGACTGTATTAATAACTGCATCTTCCCATAAACAATATTCGCTCCCCAATATTGAATACTGTAGCCCACGGACTCTGAAAATATTTCTTTCTCTCCTATCTTCAGGTTCAAATAATTTCCTCCCTTTTCGATCCGAAGTACATTTGCATATGCCAGAATAGTGTTCAACTCTGACTCTGTTCCGATGTACCCATTCCTTCTGCAAGTAGATGTCTCTTGAATGACCTTGTCTAGGAAGAACTTCATGTCATTATATTCTCTATAGCGCGTAGGACCACATACTATTGCGTTTCTGAGACCCCCCCCCAAATCATTTGCATCTACTCCGTTGACATCTTTGAAGTAATCCGGTTTCCACGGTTGCGTATGAAACCATAGTAGATAACCTCCGGCATCTTCGATTTCGGTTTTTAGAGTTTCAGTGTCTATGGGACACACACATTGATCTGAATAAACTCCATTCCGAATAACGAGGAATGATTGCCTCTCTGTCCCAGAATTCTCTATGCAGATGCAACCGTAATCGACCCAAGTGAGCATCGTCGGTACTGGTACTTCCAGTCTGCTGAATCTTTCTGTACTGAAGAGCCATTCCTTCAATAACCTATCCATAAAGGTACGGCTACCGTAGATAACAAATCCGTCCGTCTCATTCAATTGAGCCAACGTTCCAGACTGAGGGAGTAGAGATGTTGTCCTCACAATGCTTAGATATACATTCGTCAGCACTATAGTCACAAATGCCCAAAGTGTGAGAACGGACTTCACAAAATTTATAAAACTTGTATTACGCCCTGCCAGTGTTTCGACATTTTCATTTGTACCAATTTGTAGTAAGGCAGATACGGAGGCCGTGAGTGATCTAATGAATACAGTATGTAGTCTCTCGCACTTAACTTCCTTGCGGTCGGTCGGACCCGGATTTAGATTCATCGAGGTGGTTATTTTGTACACAATTGTAATCACAATTGCAATTAGGACGGAGAATAGGAGTGTTGTTATCCAAGATTCTGTTGTGAATGGTTCCATATAGAATGTGAAATCAATGTGTTTCTGAAGTCCAACACAAGTGGCAAATTTGAAATGATTGTGTTTGGTTAGAAACCACATGTGTTGGGGTTCTACCATATTCATCATTTGTATGGTATTCTTCCACCCATTCTGCAGAAGATGGTCTATAGAGTGGTGGTATCTTTACTAAATATTCAATCTGCTCCATGGCTAAGTAATTAACACAACTAAGCAGTGCATACTCAGTGGGTGGATCAAATGGGTTTGAAAATAAGATCCGCTGTTCTGTTATAACATTAGTGATATTGGACTCGAATTGTGTTGAATTCATTTTTTTGCAAGTTAGTGAATAATTCTTCGGATATCTTGCATCCGCAGGCGGTGGAAATGCGAAATACCGCTTTTCATTTTTTGTCACTGTGTTAGCCGTTTTCTCCATCAGTCGTCGCCAATTTCCATTCCCTAACTCGGACTCCAAACATCCATACACACGAACCAATCTTGATGCCTCGTATGCGCACTCATGAGTAATAAGAGACACGTCATTCAACTGAGCATGGTAGATGAATGAGTCAATTTTGTTAATTCTTAAGTGTTGGATGTATAGGGTCAATTGATTTGAAATGATACTGAATGAACCTTTTTCTCGTTTGAGCTTGTCCGACCAGGGTCCCACATTACTCGCGAAGAATATGATGTACGTGCGGATATTATCACACCGGTTGATTCTGGACTCACGTAGACCACATTCTGGAAAGTTTAGATGTTGATGTTTTGAATTTTGCAGTAGTGGTGATGAAGGACTGAGGTCGTAGTCAGCAAACTCATCATCTGTTCCCGGAAGTAAATTGAGTTGAGTAACGCACTTCATCTTGAATAAAATTGGAATAAATATATTAGATCTGCTGATATCTTGCAGGACGATTGGGTCTTGTAATGATTGAAAAGTATCATGGTGTACTCTGTTTAAGTTTTTCGCAGAATGGATAAATGTGTAGCAGTCCGAAAATTCATGAACCCATTTCCAAAGATTGTCAATTTTGATTTGTGATGGATTCTCGTTGGCGTAACTTATACTTCGGAGAACAATCAGAACCCAGAACAATTTATTGAGTAGAATTACTACCTTGGTCATTTCGGGCATAATGATGTTGGATTGATATTGCGTAAAGACACTACTGAACACGACTGTTCTTTCGTCGTCAAAGTGCTCTTTAACATTGCTAGGAAAGAGAGAACGACAGAGTAAATAGTAGTCACACGAGAAGTCCTTGAAGAGTTTCCTGAATTTCCAACCCAAACTTCATTTGTGTATATTAATCCGGTCTTCGAGCGTCAAGTAGGTCACGCTGCGAGAACCAGCACGTACAAGAGACGTTCCAATGGATGTATTTCCTCTGAGTCTTCTCGTAGGATAAATATTTCGTGTTTATTTAAATTGATTTACTATTTTCCAGTTGCAAATAGAGAAAGTAGAAGTGGTTTCAGCATTATATAACTTAAAAATCGATGCTGTAAAAACTGCTAATTCAATACTTGCGTGAAATGTATGGCTAATCAAGTCCCCAAATATTACAGGAATAGAACTGAGAACACATCTATCAGCCTACTAAATTGACAATGGTTTTCGACAAATAGGACTAGTCGCCAGCGTCCCACTTAAATTAAAACTTTCTGCTTTTTCAGATTTTTATTAGATAATTTAAGATGCTTACGATTACGGCGGTGTATTTTGGAAGAAGAAGTGTCAAACAGGAATTAGTTTGGAAGATGCTATTGTGTAGCGTGACTTTCAATTAGAACGTATTCATGTGTACTTAAAACTAACAACTTGGAGGTATTCAAATTTGACACAATGAGCAGGGTTGGGTCAATTATTTATTACATATTTCGTTTAAGAATGAGAAACATACAAACGACAACCTGTTCAAATGTACTCAAAACTAACGAAGAGCTTGGATGCATTTGAATTTGCCGTAATGAGCGGGATTGGGTCGACTCTTGAATGCATTATTCGTTTAAGAATGAGAAAAATAACAAACGACAAACAAATTGGACAAATGGATAATCAACTCATCATTTATTTTCCATACGACACCACAGTGAAGAGGAGACACATAAAATTATGACATTTTTGAATGTATTAGAGCAAACAAAAGTCAATATGTAATTTTGACGTCAAAATTCCGAATAGGCCGTGCCATTAAAATTAGGAGAGAAAAATCATCAATTTATTAATGATCACTGCCATTCAACAATGGTAGCGCTACGACTAAGTATACAAATCATAATATTGCTTTCTTTAATTACATTTCTTATTGTGTGGATAATATACCAACTTTCAATCAATTTTAATTAAGACATTCAATTGTCTCTGTGTGGGTACTACTACAGTATTAATTCTTTTTGAATAATTTTTGAATTAAATATAATAAAATATAATCCAACTTTATTACACATATTGCATGACATGTTCTTGTAGAATTACAAAACGCAAGAAATTTGGGACACAATATTTTAGAGAGCAAGATTTAACTCTTCTACATTTCATTTTTCACAAGTTCCGTAATATAAATAGATCCCTGCTCTAACCTTGTGACAAGCTAGTTTACATTTAAGATGGACAGTTGTAATTAATGTAATGAATGCTAATTTACACTTAAAAGGGGCAGTTCTAATTAATACAATGAATGCGGGGAGTGCCTTATACATCTTGGGGATTGTAAGTTTTATCCAACCCACAAGGGTTGGAAGAATTTCGATAAAAAAAATGAAGAAACAAAATGTTAATCCTACTAAAAGAATAATGAATGTTGTTATTACATTTGAATCCATGGTTAAGGATATGGGATCGTCTGATACTGCAATTAGGGGTGAATTTGTAGTTGTACTCAGTCGAAAACCTAAATTCTTTCTTACATCCTTCTGTTCCATGATTTCATACCACACTTCCCATAAGTTCAGAATCCCAGATTGTATTAATAGCTGCATTCTAGCATAGAGAATACTCACTCCCCAATTCTTAAAACTGTATCCAACAGACTCTGGAAATAATTCTTGACTTACTACTTTTAGTCTCATAAAGTTTACTTCCTTCTTATTCTGAAATACATTCGCATATGACAAGAAAGTATTCAACTCTGACTCTGTTCCGATGTATCCATTGCGCATGCACGCAGATGTCTCTGGGATGAAGATATCTAAGAAGAGCTTCTTGTCATAGATTCCTCGTGCAAATTCAAAGAAAGGACCACCTATGATTGTGTTGCTTAGCCCGCCCATATCATGCGTACCTACTCCGTTGATAGTTTTGGAATAATTTGACATCCGTGGTTTCACGTGAAACCAGTCCATGCAGCGAGCTCCGACTTTTTGATTTGTGATTTTTAGATGTTCGTTGTTCACAGGACACTGACACTCCTCTGGGTAAAATTTGTTCGGGAGTACCACAAATGATTGTCTTTCTGTTCTGAAATTCTTGACACAAATGCAGCCGTAAGAAGACCATTCGAGTATATTGTTGTCACGGAGTTTTCTACATTCCTGCCCTAATCTGTTTATAAATCTAACACTTCCATAGATTATAAATCCATCCGTCTCGTTCAATTGAGGCAACTCTCCAGATTGAGGGAGAAGAGATGTTGTCCTCACAATCCCAAGATATGCATTGGTCAGTACTATAGTCACAAGTGCCCACAGTGCAAGTACAGACTTCACAAAATTTAAAAAACTTTCATTATGTCCTCTAAGTGTTTCAACATTTGAATTTGTTCCAATTTGTACCAAGGTAGACAAGGTGGCCGTGAGAGCTCTAATGAACACCGTATGCAGTCTCTCGTACTTAACTTCTTTGTGGTTGGTCGGATTCGGATTTAGATTGGACGAGGTTGTAATTTTGTAAACAATTGTTGTCACGATTGCTATGAAGATGGAGAATAGGACTGACATTGCCCAACATGCTTTTGTGTATGGTTCCATGTAAACTGTAAAGTCCATGTGCCTCTGAAGTCCAACGCAAGTGGCAAATTTGAAATGATTTTGTTTCGTTAGAACAAGGTTGGTTGGTGTCCCATGATATTTGTCATTGGTATTGTATTCCATCACCCAACTACCAATTGGACTTACATGTTTACCCGTTATTGGTATCAAATATTCAAACCCCTCCATGGCTAAGTATGTTACAATATGATCGAATTGGAATTTGGTTGGTGGATGAAATGGGTTGGAAAATAAAATCCGTTGTTTTTCAAAAATATCAGTCACCTTTGTCAACGTGTATTGTGTTGAATTCATCTTTCTACAAATCTCATGGTTATTCTCATCTGCATGTTTATTTGAATTTTCCCAATTCTCTTCAATGTAATAATACCGTCTTCCATGGTTCGTAAGTGTGTTAGTTGTTTTCTCCATGAGTTGTCGATAATTTCCAGTCCCTAACTTGGATTTCAAACACCCATACACAAGAGCTAATTTCGAAACCTCGTAGCTGCACTCGTGAGTAATCAAGGACACTTCCTCCAGTTTTCCATGGTAATTGATTGAGTCAATCTTTTCAATTTTTAAGTGTTGGATGTAGAATGCCCATTGATTTGAAATGCCGCTTGCCTTCCATATAAATCTATCTGACCACTTTCCAGAATTACTCGCGAAGAATATGATGTACATACGGATATTATAACAGATTGTATTGTGTTTTTTATGCATACGACAGCGAGGGTAACTGATTCGTTGATGCAAAGCAGGAACCTTTGGATGATTGAGGTCAAACTCATTAAACTCATCATCTGTTCCTGGTAGTAAATTGAATTGAGTTACGCACTTCATCCTGAATAGAATTGGAATAAGTGTATTGGAGGTTTTCAGATCATGGAGGATGATTGGGTCTTGCAATGATTGAAAGGTGTCGTCGTGTATTCTGCTTAACTTTTTCTCAGAATGAACAAATGTGTAGCAATCCGAAAACTCACGAACCCATTTCCATAGATTGTCAATTTTGATTTGTGGTAGATTCTCGTTGGCGTGAATCAAAATTGGGAGAAAAATCTGTACCCAGAACAATGTAATGAGTAGAATTACTTCCTTGGCCATTTTGGGTGTAGCGATGTTTGATTGATATTGAGTAAAGAGACAACTAAAGACTGTTCTTTCGACGTCAAGTGTTGAACTCCTTAATATTGCTAGCAAAGATATATGGTGAAAGCGAGCACAACAGTGTAAATAACAGTCCGGGCACGAGAAATCTATTGAGAGTTTCGTGACTTTCCATTCTAATCTATATTCGTGTAGATTTGACACACGCTGTGGTTAAACAGCGTTAAACACTGGAAATGTCCCAATGGGATGTTTTTCGTCTGGGTCTTTTCCAACCGTAAAGAAGGATTTCAAGGCTCTTTTAAATGGATTTACTGTTTACCAATGGCAAAGAGAGAAGGTAGCGAAGTGGCATGATTATTTTCGAATATCAAAATCAATGTTTGATTGGTTTTGTGTAAAGAGACAACTAAAGAGTGTTCTTTCGCCTTCAAATTTTTGTTCATTTAAGTCTGTTAAGAACAAGAGAGAGCACAGCAAAGTAAATAAGACAGTCTAGAAGTCCTCTGAGAGTGTCATGACTTTGTAATCCATACTTCACTTGCGTATATTTGACAGACGCTATAAGCTTGTGTAGCTCTGACTAGAAACTTCCCAATCCCAATGCATGCATGTTCTTGGTTCCCACCGGTAATGAACGATGTCATGGTTCGTTGGAGTGGATTTACTGTTGGCAATTGCAAATGATGAAGGTAGACCGTGCGTCATTCCCTTGTAATTTAAAAATCGATTGTAACCGGTATCAAGGATACAGTGAATTTGAACATGTTGAATAGATACATAGATTGATTCGGTTTTATTTTGTTCTTTAAGCAATGTTCATGACACGGACATGCTGAATATGGGGAGTGGGTGTACAATAATTAAGCTTGATTCGTCATTTAAAACCTATTCAAGAGTCTAACACGAATTAGTCATTACAAGAATACCATAACATATTTTTCTCTCGTGGTCCCCGGGCATGTCCAGAGACGTAGTCATTTGAAATTCGTTTGTTGAATTATTTATTGCAATTCCCGGTAGTCATGAAAGATCACCTTTATCCTCTTTGACATAATGTGAGATTAAATGGTGGAGCCAAATTCCCCTACCACATCCATGATGGTAGACCATAATAACATGGCATTCAAAGACATTGATGTGATGATGTGAAATATGAAGCTGAAATAAACGGACGATTTTTTGTTACAAACAATGCATGTATATGCAGAATTACAAAGCGAAGTAAGTTTGTGACACAAAAATTTAGAGAGTACAAGGTTTTAGCTCTACATTTCATTCCTCACAGGTACCACAATATGAATCAATCCCTGCTCTAACCTTGTGACAAGCTAATTTACATTTAAGAGGGACAGTTCTGACTAATACAAGGAATGCAGAAAGTTTATTATATACTGTGACGATTATAAGTTTTATCCAACCCATAATGTTTGGAGCAGTTTCTATCAGAAAAGTGACCAAACAGAATGATAATCCAGCGATAAGAATGATGAATGTTGTTATTACATTTGATTCCAGGGTTAAAGGTTTGGGATCGTCTGTTACAGTGATTTGAGCTGAATTCGAAGTAGTACTGAGTCGAAAACCTAATTTTCTTCGTTCGTTTTTCTGCTTCATAATTTCATACCACACTTCCCATAAATTGAGAATCCCTGACTGTATTAATACCTGCACTCTGTTGTAGAGAATATTGGCTCCCCAGTTTGTAAAACTGTATCCCATAAATTCCGAAATTATTTTTTGACTCCCTACTTTTAGTCTAATGTAGTTTGTTGCATTCTCAATCTGAAGTACATTTGCATATGAGAGAAAAATATTCAACTCTGACTCTGTTCCAATGTACCCATTCATTGTGCAAGTAGATGTCTCTTGTATGAACAGGTCGAGGAAGAACTTCAAGTCATATTTGGATTTACGGGTAGCAGCAGCACCGCATACAACCGTGTTCTTTAAACCCCCTATATCAAGTGGACGTACTCGTTCTCCCATGAAATTTGTGAAAGACCGTTCTATAAATGCATGTGTATGAAACCATCGCATATTGCGTCCGGCATCACATTTTTGATTTTCAGGATTTGAGTGTTCATAGGATACCGACATTCCTGTAGAGACCTCTTTTACACGGCCAGGAATGACTGTCTCTCTGTCCCAGAATTTTTGACGCACATACACCCGTAGTATATGAAAGTGACGTTGATGTTCCAACTCGGCGTACTATGTCTATATTTAACGTTGGTGTGTTCGTCACCTAGTCTGTCCATAAACCTACGGCTGCCGTAGATTATAAATCCGTCCGTCTCGTTCAATTGAGCCAATTTTCCCGATTGAGGGAGTAGAGATGTTGTCCTCACAATCCCAAGATATGCATTCGTCAACACTATAGTCACAAGAGCCCACAGTGCAAGTACGGACTTTACAAAATTTAAAAAACTTTCATTATGTCCCGCAAGTGTTTCAACATTTGCATTCGTTCCAATTTGTACCAAAGTAGACAAAGAGGCTACACTGTGTGTAGTCTCTCGTACTTTACTTTTTTTGTGGTCGGTAGGGCTCGGAACAAGATTGAGAGAGGTGGTTATTTTATACACAATTGTAATCACGATTGCAATGAGGATCGAGAATAGGAATATTGTTGTCCAACATGCTCTTGTGAATGGTTCCATGTAAACTGTGAAGTCAATGTGTTTCTGATGTCCAACTCAAGTGGCAAATTTGAAATGATTCTCTTTGGTTAGAACCACGTGTGTTGGAGTAGTATAGTCATGGTCACTGGTTTTGAATCCCGACACCCAATTTGTACTAATTGTTCGGCTTGTCCATAATGGTGTTAAATATTCAATTTGCTCCATGGCCAAGTAGTTTACTATTACGATGAGTGCAACATCAGTTGGTTGATCAAATGGGTTGGAAAGTAAAAACCGTTGTTTTACAATAAAATCAGTGAAATTGGACTTCAACTCTGTTGGATCCATCTTTTTACAACTCTGTACATATTTCTTCTGAAGTGTAAACTCCATATGGGGAATTGGAAAGTCAAAATACCGTTTGCCATGGTTTGTCAGTGTGTTAGCCATGTTGTCCATCAGTTGTCGACAAATCCCAGTCCCTAACTTGGACTCCAAACACCCAGGCACAACAGCCAATTTTGAAACTTTGTACTGACACTCATGAGTAATATAAGACAATTGATTCAATTTTGCATGGTAATTGAATGAGTCAATTTTATCGATTTTTAAGTGTTGGACGTACAATGCCCATTGATTTGTAATTGTAAAAAATTCACCTTTTTTCCGTCTGAGGTTATCTGACCAAGTACCCACATTACTTGCAAAGAATATGATGTACGTTCGAATATTTTCACAACGATCAATGAATTGTCCACGTAGACCACATAGAGGATAGTTGAATCTTTGATATGGAGTATTGAGATTTTGATATGGATCTGGATATGTAAGGTCAATGTCATTGAACTCATCATCTGTTCCTGGTAGCAAGTTGAATTGGGTTACGCACTTCATTTTCATTAGAATTGGTAGATATATGTCCACGTTAGAGTCTTGGAGTACAATTGGGTCTTGCAATGATTGAAAAGTATCATGGTGTATTCTGCCTAACATTTTCTCAGAATAGATAAATGTGTAGCAATCCGAAAATTCATGAACCCATTTCCATAAATTGTCTATTTTGATTTGTGATGGTTTATCGTTGGCGTGAATTAGAATTGGTAAAACAATCAGGACACGGAACATTACAATGAATGGAACTGTTAAGTAGCCCATTTCGGCCGCTAATGTGGGTGATTGGTGTTTGGTAAAGAGGGCTACAAAAGACTGGTATTTCGTAGCGAATTTGTTGTGCTCCTTAAACTTCTTAGCAACAAGAGAGAGCGGAGATAAATAAATAAAAGTCACAAGAAGTCCACTGGGAGTGTCGTGCCTTTACAATCCATAATTTTTGAAATGCTCAATGCTTACGTGGCACTTACCAGAATCAGGCCAGACCAAGCAAACGGTAGGGATAAGGAATGATTTCATATTTCTTTGGAATAGATTTACTGTTTACCAATTGCAAATAATGAAGGAAAACCTAGCGTCATTCTTTTATAATTAAAAAATAGATACTATCCGATATTGTAAATATGATTATGAACATGTTAAATGCATACAGTCGGTGTACTACCGTTAATACAATAATTAAGCTTAGGTTCATAATTACATATAAACCAGTACCCTTAACCAAGGTACTTTTTTTTTCTGGTCCCTGGGCATGCCATGACCATGAATGCTATAAAGCCTTATTTTTTATGCTTTTCATAGAATATCGTCTATTCGATTCAAAATTTTGTCTCCTAGAGGTCACGAAAGTTCATACCCATGCTCCGCAATGCAATGAGAGATTGGGGAAGGTTTTGTTTGCCACCCAATCCATGATGGTTGAAGAATTACTTTGTATTCAAAATTTTTAACGTGAGCTGTAATAGACTGAATATTTTATTACAAATAATACATGTAGACGCAGAATTATGAAGTGAATGATGTTTGTGGCACAAAATTTTAGAGAGAAAAGATTTCACTCTTTACATTTTATTTTTCACAGGTTCCGTAATATGAATAGACCCCTGACCTAAAATTGTGCCAATGTAGTTTACATTTCCGAGGGACAGTTCTAATTAATACAATGAATGATAGGAGTCCTTTCTGTATTGTGACGACTGTACGTTTTATCCAATACAAAATGACGGGAGCAATTTCTATCAGGAATATGATCAAACAGAATGTTAATCCTGCAACAAGAATGAGAAATGATGTAATTACATTTGAATCCATGGTTAGGGCTATGGGTTCGTCTGTCACTGTGATTTGGGCTGAATTTGTAGTAGTACTGAGCCTAAAACCTAATTTCTTGCGTTCATCCTTCCCCTTCAATATTTCATACCACACTTCCCATAATCCAAGAATCCCAGATTGTATTAATATCTGAATTCTGTTGTAGAGAACATTCGCTCCCCAACCGCTAAAACTATATCCCACCAATTCAGGAAATATTTTCTGAGTTCCTTCCTTCAGCCTCATGAAGTTTTTACTCTGTTCGATCTGAAGTGCATTCGCATACGATAGAAAAGTATTCAACTCTGACTCTGTTCCGATGTACCCATTCCGCATGCACTTGGATGTCTCTTGGATGAACATGTTGAAGAAGAACTTCGTGTCATGTTTTGAGTGGTACTTTTTTGGACCACCTATGATTGTGTTTTTTAGTCCACCTGAATAATTTCGGATCACTTTGTAACGTTTATCTAGTACACGTGGTTTCGCATGAAACCATTCCATGTCACGTCCGGCTTCTTCATTTTCGATTCTGAATGATGTAGTGTTCACAGGACACGGACATTCAAAATACCTGCCTTTCCCTATGTTCTCAACGACAAGGATTGACTGTCTGTCTGTCCCAGAATTCTTGACACAAATGCATTCGTACTCTGTATAAGTGATGTTGATGTTCATGGTCGGTGTCTTGTCTAAATATTTGACGTTACTATATTCCTCACCTAATCTGTCCATAAACTTACGGCTGCCATAGATTGTAAATCCGTCCGTCTCATCCAATTGAGCCAATGTTCCAGATTGAGGGAGTAGAGAAGTTGTCCTCACAATCCCAAGATATACGTTAGTCAGCACTATAGACACAAGTGCCCAGAGTGCAAGTACAGACTTTACAAAATTTAAAAAACTTTCATTATGTCCCGCCAGTGTTTCAACATTTGAATTTGTTCCAATTTGAACCAGGGTAGACAGAGATGCTGTGAGTGATCTAATGAACACTGTGTGTAGTCTCTCGTACTTGACTTTCTTGGTGTCGGTTCGACTCGGAACTAGATTGCACATGGTGGTTAGTTTGTACACAATTGTAATCACTATTGCAATGAGGATGGAGAATAGAACTGACATTGCCCAACATGCTCTTGTGAATGGTTCCATGTACACTGTGAAGTCAATGTGTTTCTGAAGTCCAACGCAAGTGGCAAATTTGAAATGATTGTGTTTCGTTAGTACCACGTGTGTTGGAGTACTGTGATACGAGTCATGTGTATTGTATTTGTTCATCCAATATGACGTGCTGAAAACAGACTTTATTGATGTTAAATATTCAATCTTCTCCATAGCTAAGTTGGTCACAATAAGTTTAAGTGTGTTGTCGGTTGGTGGATTAAATGGGTTGGAAAATAAATTTCGTTCTTTTGCAGTAATATCAATCAAATTTGCCTTGAGTTGTGTTGAATTCATTTTTTTACATATCTGTGCGTGTTCATTTTGATATCTCCAGTCGTGAGGCGTCTCAATTCTGAAATACCTTTTTCCATTATTCGTGAGTGTGTTAGCTGTTTTCTCCATAAGTTGTCGACAAATTCCAGTTCCTAAATTGGACTCCAAGCACCCAGGTACACGGGCTAATTTTGAAACGTGGTAGTTACACTCATGAGTAATCAAAGACACGCCATTCAGTTTTGCGTGATAGTTGAATGAGTCGGTTTTGTCAATTTTTAAGTGTTGGATGTACAATGTCCATTCATTTGTAATACCTTTACCTCCTTTTCGAGTGAACTCATCTGACCAAGTGCCCACATTACTCGCGAAGAATATGATGTACGTACGGGTAGCATCGCATCGGTTAATGGTTCCTCCAGGCCGAGCACAAAGAGGATAGTGGAATCTTTGATATAAAGTATGGAGATTTGGATACTCCGGATATGTAGGAGTAAGGTCAAAGTCATTGAACTCATCATCTGTTCCTGGGAGCAAGTTGAATTGAATTACGCACTTCATTTTGGACAGAATTGGCAAAACTGTATTGGAGGTGTTGAGATCATGGAGAACAATTGGGTCTTGCAATGACTGAAAAGTGTCATGGTGTATTTTGTTTATGTTTTTCTCCGAATGAACAAATGTGTAGCAGTCCGAAAATTCGTGAACCCATTTCCATAGATTGTCAATTTTGATTTGTGATGGGTTATTGTTGCCATAGATTACAATTGGTAGAACAATCAGAGCCCAGAACAATGCAATGACTAAATTTATTAACCTGCCCATTTCAGCCGTAATGATTTTGAATTGATATTGAGCAAAGAGACAACTGAAGACTGTTCTTTCGTCGTTAAAGTGTTGTACTCTTTAATATTTCGAAGCAAGCAGAAAGAAATGGAGAGAATAAGCAGTCAGAGAGAAAATAGCAATCACAAAATGTCCATTGGGAGTGTCGTGAATTTCTAATTCAAACTTCGTCCGTTTAGATTTGACACGCGCTGTGGGAAATCAGCACTCACCAGAGACGATCCAAAATTGATGGTGGATGGATTGTCGTCTGAGTCTTTTCCAACGGTAAATGACGATTTCATGGTTCTTTTAAATGGATTTACTGTTTACCAATTGTAAATAGAGAAGGTAAGACCAATAATGCCAACCCTGTTTGAAATTGAAGTGAGTCTTTCAATCGTGATACATTATATTGTTCTCCTATAACCACACGGATGCTCACAAAATCAGATACAGGTTATAGGTTACAGGTTGTCTCCTTGGCCATCTCTTGGCTGACACCTCATTTGATCATACATATACATTGATCTTATTTTAGTCCATCTGATCTCTCTGTGACTAAATTTTTTGAACGACCCTTTATAAGCGGATGCATTTCCGTTTTATGCATTTAATAAATTCACTACAAACAAAATTTTCCAAAATATTTTTAGGAACTATTTTCAGTCAGTTCAAATTCAATTCTTTTGAATATGTACAGGTTTTGTTTTTTTAGTAAATAAATAAATATACAATATATACACAATTTCTTTCTTCAAAAGTGCCGGAGGGCCAGGTCAGTATTGGTCAGAGGTCAGTTCAACTTCATTACTCTGGTCTCTGATTCTCCTTCCCCTTCCCGACCACAACTTGCCATCCAGTTAGTCCAGCATTCAAGAAACCTTTTGTCCCATCCGGACCACGTGGTTGACGAATAGCAGCGTTCAGCACGATCGTCCCTTCAGATGACCTCGTCGTAGCCATTCGGCGTTGTAGCCAAGCACTCATTCCAGCACCAACAGGTGAGTTCTCTGTGCCCTCACAGTAACTGTTGGACTTTTGTCTCGGCTGCCTCTGTCGAATTTCCAAGGACGCTGTTGCCAAACTGTTTCGTTTTCCTGTGTACTGGTGTCGCCCTCTAGCCGCCGCTCCTGTCGTCGTGAGACTCATACTTCTAATATTGCTTGGGAGTGGGAGCGATCCCCTGCGTGCTGCTGCAGCAAAACTCATTCCTCCTAAATCTTCGGTCGTAATTTTACGGTCAAATAAAGCAGGAATTCTTTGGGTCAAATGACCTTGACCTTGAGCGGAGAAACTTCCGTTGCGGCTGCCTGGGTTGCTGCTTCCCGTACTTTGATTGCTGTAGGTTCTGGTTCGATTATTGCGATTGTTGCTCAAAATATTTTTCATAGCTTCCCTGCAAAACCAAAAACACAATTATTAGCATTGCAAAATGTATATCTCACTTTTCTAGGTAATTAATTAGTAAGCGTAATTAATATGGACATACCGGTTCAATAATTCTCCAGGTGTCAAATCAATTGACGGACGAGGTGTGTTACTCGGAGTACAACCTCTTGAATCCTTCCCAGGCGGCAATGATTGCAGGTACGGTGTGAGCGGTTCCATTCGGCGCACTTTCGTTTCCTCCTAATTGACGTCCAATTTGAGTGAGAGTTTGAGTGCTTCAAGAACTGTGTGGAAATCTCTGGAGATTTGCTTCACTTTTCTGAGTCCAGCTACAAGTTTCAGTGACACATACCCGTCAGAGCGTCTACGAACGTGCTTCAACAAAAATTCATCCTTGGCCAATTCTTCATCAGAAAACATGGTTTCTAGTTGAGTCACTAATTTTTCCGTCACGATCGCCCTCTGTTCTTCATCTTCAGCATCAGCGTCGCTTCCGTCTGATTCACTAAGGGGTCTTCTTGTGATGTGTGGATAATGTGCTTCAACAGGGAGTGCCTCGCATTCTCGGAATTTTGCTTCACATGGGTTGGTCAACATCAGTTGGTTCAGGTTTTGCTTCACACGAGAGTGCTTCATGTGTTGCTTCATCAGTTGCTTCTAACTCATGAGGTGCTTCGGAAGCCTGTGGAAGAATTGCTTCATTGCCATCCTCGTTATCCTCACTGTTTGAAACTTGTACCCCTGTATCTTTGTCTGCTTCATCTGATGTAGCACGAGCGCTACTGTGTGAACCCACGTCATCGTGACCTGAATCTTCCTCGGAATTATCTTCTGGTTCGCTCATTTTTTTAGGCGTGTCCACGTGAAGAAATTCCGTCTTTTCTGCCACTGCCTCTGCCGTTGGCGTTGCCAAGGTTACGGGCGCTTCAATTTGGGTCTCCAATTTCTGGCTGAGGAAACGACAACGAGTAACCTTTGCGAAAATGGCAAGAATTCCAAGGAAATAGCCAAGAAGCGTCCACGTAGCTGAAGGGTGTTACAGGAGGTCTTGTAACTTGTTATTTTCAAAAGTAAACAACTTTTTGCACACTGGGTGCAACGCATTACGAATTCCCATAAGGTTTGGCAATTTGCCCCCAATGTTAAATTCCCATTTAAAAATTGAATTTCAACAAAATTCGTCCCATGCCATCCTGTTCAATCTATTGAAGTTGCTAGAGCAACCTAATCGCCCCGGCCAAAGTGAAAAAAATTACTTTTTCTTGAAGCATCCTGGTTACAAGACCTCCTATAATACTCATCAAGTGAAATCCTCTTGGTAATAGCTTTCGAGGGCTGCCAGAATAAACTGAATATTTTCCGTGATGATTTTGGCAGGCGATTTTGACCTTGTAGCCGCAGGGGTCAAATCTGAGGTCAAACTTCCACTTCTCGCCTTTTGGCAGGCATCGTTGTTCATGGAATAAAATAGGAAATAAGTTAACAAATAAAATTAACTATTGCACGTTACGTTCGTTTGCATGCAGATTTGGGCAAACAAATAAATTATACACAAGCACGAACTGCATGAACAGTTCCAAAGGGCAGGACTAGAATTATAATGACACGGATGGGAGGACAAATTGGAACTGGAACTGAGGTAATTGTTTGAGGCGTAATTGTGTATTTGATATTTGTAGCTGGAACAAACTGAAGACTTTATTACAAATTATACATGTTGATGCAGGATTATAAAGCGAAGTAAGTTTATGACACAAAAGTTTAGAGTAAAGATTTATCTCTTTACATTTCATTGTTCACAGGTTCCGAAGTATGAATGGATCCATGCTCTAACCTTATAACAGGCTAATTTACATCTAAGATGGGCAGTTCTAAATAATACTTGAAATCCTTTATATATTGTGACGATTGTAAGTTTTATAAAACCCACAATGATCGGAGCAGTTTCTATCAGAAAAATGAACAGACCGAATGTTAATCCTGCGACAAGAATGATGAACGTTGTTATTACATTTGAGTCCATAGTTAAAGATCTGGGCTCTTCTGTTACAGTGATTTGGGCTGAATTTGAAGTAGTACTGAGTCGAAAACCTAATTTCATTCTTTCAGGTTTCTGCTTTACAATTTCATGCCATACTTCCCATAAATTGAGAATCCCTGACTGTATTAATAACTGCATTCTCTTATAGAGAATATTTGCTCCCCAATTTGTAAAACTGTACCCCATAGATTCTGAAATTATTTTTTGACTCCCTACTTTTAGACTCCTAAAGTTTGTTCCGTTCTCACTTTGACGTGCATTAGCGTATGACAGAAAAGTATTCAACTCTGACTCTGTACCAATGTACCCATTCCTTGTGCAAGTAGATGTCTCTTGGATGAAAATGTCGAGGATATATTTGGATTTATGACTATAACTACCGCATACAACTGTGCTTCTTAGACCGCCTAAGTCCTGAGGACGTACTCCCTTGAATTTATTGATATACTCTGGCATCCATGGTTGTGTATGAAACCAATGCATATTGCGTCCGGTACCCTCACTTTTGATTCTCATTACTACCGTGTCCACAGGACACGTACACGAATTTGGATCGTATACGCCCTTCTGAACGACCAGGAATGACTGTCTCTCTGTCCCAGAATTCTTGACGCAAATACACCCATAGTTCACTTGTGTGATGTTGATGTTCATTGTCGGTGCATTATGGTCATATAGAACGCTGGTCCGTTCCTCATCCAATCTGCCCGTAAATTCACGGCTACCGTAGATTATAAATCCGTCTGTCTCGTTCAACTCTGCCATTTTCCCAGACTGAGGGAGTAGAGATGTTGTCCTCACAATCCCAAGATATGCATTGGTTAGCACTATAGTCACAAGTGCCCAGAGTGCAAGTACAGCCTTTACAAAATTTAGAAAGCTTTCATTATGCCCCGCAAGTGTTTCAACATTTGAATTTGTTCCAATTTGCACCAAGGTGGACAAAAAGGCTGTGAGTGATCTAATGAATACCGTGTGTAGTCTCTCAAGTTTAATTTCTTTGTGGTCGGTTGGACTCGGAACTAGATTGAGGGAGGTGGTTATGTAGTATACAATTGTAATCACAATTGCAATGAAAACGAAGAATAGAATTGACATTGTCCAGCATGCTTGTGTGAATGGTTCCATATAGAATGTGAAGTCAATTTGTTTCTGTAGACCAACGCAAGTGGCAAACTTGAAATGATTGTATTTATTTAGAACCACGGATGTTGGAGTTTTGCCATATGGGTAATTTGTTTTGTATACGTGCATCCATGAATAACTGCGGATAGTCCGTGATGATCCCTTTACCGATGTTAAATATTCAATCTCCTCCATAGCTAACGTGTTTACAATAGGATGAATTGAGTGACCAGTTGGAGGATTAAATGGGTTGGAAAATAAATTCTGCTGTTTTGCAAAAATATCGGTAAAATTAGATCTGAACTGTGTTGGATCCATTTTCTTACAAATCTGTGCATGTTTATTTGGATATCTCCTGTCTGAAGTCGTCTCAATTTCGAAATACCGTTTTCCGTCGTTCGTCACTGTGTTAGTTGTCTTCTCCATGAGTTGCCGACAAATACCAGTCCCCAATGTGGAGTCGACACATCCATGCACAAGAGCCAATTTTGAAACCTCGTAGTTACACTCATGAGTCATAAGAGACACTTCATTAGATTTTGCGTGGTAGTTGAATGAGTCAATTTTGTCAATTTTTAAGTGTTGGATGTACAATGCCCATTGATTTGAAATTATAGTACCTCTCTTTCGTCTGAACTCATCTGACCAAGTTCCCACATTACTTGCAAAGAATATGATGTACGTACGGATATTGTCACAACGATTAACGATGCTTCTAGACAGAGCGCATTGAGGATGGTGGAATATTTGATGTAAAGTATGGTAATTCGGATACTCTGGATATGTAGGCGTTAGGTCAAAGTCATTAAACTCATCATCAGTACCTGGTAACAAATTGAATTGAGTTACGCACTTCATTTTGAATAGAATTGGTAAAATTGTGTCGAATTTGTTGATATCGTGAAGAACGATTGGGACTTGCAATGACTGAAAACTGTCATGGTGTATTCTCTTTAAGTTCTTCTCAGAATAAACAATTGTGTAGCAATCGGAAAATTCATGAATCCATTTCCATAGATTGTCAATCTTGATTTGTGATGGGTTATTGTCAGCGTATATTAAAATTGGTAGAACAATCAAAGCCCAGAACAATGGAATGAGTAAAATCACTAAACGGTTCATTTTGGTCGAGATATTGTTGGTTTCGCTTTGGGTAAAGAGACAAGTAGAGACTGTTTTTCCGTCGTCATATGGTCGTGTACTTTAAACTTGTTGTTGGCAACGAGAGAGAGACAGCACAAAGGAGCAAATAACGGTCAAGATAATTCCATTGAGAGTGTCGTGACTATATATGACTTTGCAATTAATCTTTATTTGTGTATATATGTGTCAAGCTGTGGGCACACAATACTGACTAGAAATATCCCAATGCTTCTCCCAAGAGTTAAAGAACGATTTCGTGATTCTTTAACATTGACATATACGGTGTGCCAATTGCAAATAATGAACGTTGCGTAATTAAGAATCAATATAGTATTGCTATCCAATACCCAAGACATATGGAATTTAAACATGCTGGGCCATGCTAAGCTTAATATTTGTAAGAAATAGCCAATGCTTCAAAATTTAGTTTGGTACACAAAAGTTGTCCAACATATTTTTTAGGAATTATTTTCTGTCAGTTCAATTTCAATTAATTTGAGTAATTATTAACCTATCCATTTTGCCCGCAAATGTTGTTGAATTGGTATTGAGTAAAGAGACAACTGAAGACTTGTTTCGTCGTCAAAGTGATGTATGGAGAGAGAAAGCACAACAGAGTAAATAAAATTCACAAAAAGTCTATTGATAGTGTCGTGACTTTCCAATCTAAACTTCATTCGTGTCGATTTGACACACGCTGCGGGAAATCAGCACTCACTAGAGACTGTCCCAACATGTTCTTCGTCTGTGTCTTTTCCAACGGTAAAGAACGATTTCATGGTTATTTTAAATGGGATTTACTGTTTGCAAATAGACAGAAAGTACCAATGCTCGTGCAAGAGAATATTGAACACTACCACTATCTGCCTAATAAAAGCAAAATGCTTCTGAAAAATACCGTCCCGCGTATTAACCATTTTTGAAATGATGCGAGCCTTATGTGTTAATCTGTGGGTCTGTGACTACATATTTTCGACGAGCCTGTAGATATATGCTGATGCATTACCGTCTTAAGCAATGAATAAATTCACTACAAACAAAATTTTCCAAAATATTTTTAGGAACTATTTTCAGTCAGTTCAAGTTCAATTCAATTGAATATGTACAGGTTTTGTTTTTTAGTAAATAAATAAATATACAATATATACATATTTTTTTCGGAGGAGCAGGTCAGTATTGCAGTGGTCAGAGGTCAGTTAAATTTATATTATTCTGGTCTCTGGTTCTCCTTCCCCTTCCCGACCACAACGTGCCATTCAGCTAATCCAGCATTCAAGAATCCTTTTGTTCCATCCGGACCACGTGGTTGACGAATAGCAGCGTTTAGTACGATCGTCCCTTCAGATGACCTCGTAGTAGCCATTCGGCGTTGTAGCCAAGCACTCATTCCAGCTCCGCCAGGTGACGTCTCTGTGCCCTCACAGTAACTGTTAGACTTTTGTCTTGGCTGTCTCTGTGGAATTTCCAAGGACGCTGTTGCCAAACTGTTTCGTTTCCCTGTGTACTGGTGTCGCCCTCTAGCCCCTGCTGCTCCCGTCGTGAGACTCATACTTCTAATATTGCTTGGTAGTGGGAGGGAGCCCCTGCGAGCAGCTGCGGCAAAACTCATCCCTCCTAAATCTTCGGTCGTAATTTTACGGTCAAATAAAGCAGGGATTCTCTGGGTCACTTGACCTTGACCTTGACCTTGAGCGGAGAAACTTCCGTTGCGGCTGCCTGGGTTGCTGCTTCCTGCACTTTGATTGCTGTAGGTTCTGGTTCGTTTATTGCGATTGTTGCTCAGAATATTTTTCATGGCATCCCTGTAAAACAAAAAATACAATTGTTAGCATTACAAATGTATATCTTAGTTTTATAGCTAATTAAATAATAAGTGTAATTAATATGGACGTACCGATTCAATAATTCTCCAGGTGTCAAATCAATTGACGGACGTGGTGTGTTACTCGGAGTACATCCTCTCGAATCCTTCCCAGTCGGCAATGATTGCAGGTACGGTGTGAGCGGTTCCATTCGGCGCACTTTCGTTTCCTCTAAATTGACGTCCAATTTCAGAGAGAGTTTGAGTGCTTCAAGAACTGTATGGAAATCCCTGGATATCTGCTTCACTTTTCTGAGTCCAGCTACAAGTTTCAGTGACACATACCCGTCAGAGCGTCTTCGAACGTGCTTCAACAAGAAACCATCCTTCGCCAATTCCTCATCAGAAAACATGGTTTCCAGTTGAGTCACTAATTTTTCTGTCACGATCGCCCTCTGTTCTTCATCCTCAGCATCAGCGTCGCTTCCGTCTGATTCACTGTTGCGTCTTCTTGTGCTGTGTTGATATTGTGTTTCAGAAGGGAGTGCTTCGCATTCAATTGAGTTTGCTTCACAAGGGTGTGCTTCACTTGGTTCAGAAGTTGCTTCACACGGGAGTGCTTCAGCTGTTGCTTCATCTGTTGCTTCATATGACAATGCTTCCAATTCATGAGGTGCTTCAGAGGGCGGTGGAAGAATTGCTTCATTACCATCCTCATTATCCTCACTGTTTGAAACTTGTACCCCTGTGTCTGTGTCTGCTTCATCTGATGTAGCACGAGCGCTACTGTGTGAACCCACGTCATCGTGACCTGAATCTTCGGCAGAATTATCTTCTTGCTCATCCATTTTTGTAGGAATGTGCACTTGTAGGGTTTCCGTCTTTTCTGTCACTGCCTCTACCGTTGGCGTTGCCATGGTTACGGCGGTTTCAATCTGAGTCTCCAATTTCTGGCTAAGGAATCGACAATGAGTAACCTTGGCGAAAATGGCAAGAATTCCAAGCAAATAGCTTCCCAGGGCTGTTAGAATAAACTGAATATTTTCCGTGATGATTTTGGCTGGCGATTTTGACTTTGTGGCCACAGAGGTCAAATCTGAGGTCAAACCTCCTCTTCGTTTAACACGCCTTTTGGCAGGCATCGTTGTTCATGGAATAAAATAGGAAATAAGTTAACAAATAAAATTAACTATTGCACGTTACTCGTACGTTGCATGCAGATTTGGGCAAAAAAAATAAATTATACACAAGCACGAACTGCATGAACAGTTCCAAAGGGTAGGGCTAGGATTATAATGACACGGATGGGAGGACAAATTGGAACTGGAACTGAGGTAATTTTTTGAGGCGTATTTGTATTCACAAAGCAATAAAAATTTACATGATAAGCAGGGGTCACATTCACATTAGCAAGCAAGCTCGCAGGTGCAGAAAAAAAATCCCCTCATTATATTTCTATTTATTGTTATTGCTCTTATTGTTATCACCAGAGCCAGAGTCAAGTTAGGCTTGTTAATGCGTAGTTGAGTCGTCAAACTCAAACGATTTACAATTAATCCGCGATCATAACCTCGAACTTGTGAGTGAAACACACAGACCGCACCGCACCGACAAACCAAACGAATTATTCCATTTCAATTCTAAATCGCATTTCAATTATGATTACATATTTCTATGTACTCCTACTGTACATTTTGTACAGGGTGGTTCATAACAAAATCACAACATTTTTTCCTCCCACCATTACTTCATTTCTTTACAATTATGTTCAAAAAATGGCGTCGTAGCATAGTGGTAAGAGTCTGCACTTTCACATTCAGGCACAGGTTCGAATCCCTGTGGTTGCAAAAGCAGATTTTAGAAAAATGGCCTTTTTGGAAGGAGAAATTAATATGAACCACCCTGTATACTTCATTTTTTACAAGTGTCTTCAAGAAATGGCGTAATAGCATAGTGGTAAGGGTCTGCACCTTTATCTGCAAGCACAAGTTCGAATCCCCGTCGTTGCAAATGAAATTTTTGCACAAAATGGCCTTTTTGGAAGGATAAATTATTATAAACCACCCTGTATTGAATTGTACACTACAGTACAAGCGTTTTGTGGCTATTTGTGAAATACAAATGGAAATTTCATCAGGAGGCATGGAAGTATGAGAGTATGAGTAATACGCAAAAATGAACACAAAGGAAGTTTGCGGGAAGGACAAGTGTTGACATTCTGGTCCTGGTCTGGTGTGAACCAACCGACCACGACCACCGGCAAGTTTCATGTTTTTTTTACTTCCATTACATTTCCATCCATGACTTTGACTAATCTAATCGGACACAATTATTATTACCGTCAATAAAATGGTTAATGGTTAAGCACTCCAAATATACATGTATTTTCCTGTGGTTTTGATTTCGGGAACTGCGACGACGGTGCGGTGTAGTGACTGTACGTGTTAATTTTAATTTTATTTGTAGTGCATGCAATACATGCATGCTCTGTACTCATGATTAGTCAATCATCTCCCATTTTATTACTCAATCCCAGGTTTACATGCTTTTATTAATACGTACTGTACGTTTATGTAAATTTTTATTTGCACAATGATTTGACATGACTAATTTTTTGACAGGTCTGTCTGGCTGGGTTTTGGTTTGGTACTGGTACGTACACGTCAAAAATAAAAATAATAAACACTCATGTTATTTTTTTATTGATGGAGTGCATGCTCATAAATATATTTTTAGATAATACATAGAGGTAGAGCTACAGGGATTGTGACTTATACGTAAATAATAAATGTCAATTTTTTTGCTACAATTTAAGAGTATTATTTACTGCATACGGACCAATTTTACTACACACATGGTTTTATTCTATGTCAAAAATTCTAAAAATTATTTTGACACACGTTACATGTCGTTTGAACGATCAGAATAGAATTAGAACTGAAATGAGGAAAAAATAACCTTATGGAAAAAAACCTTGGGCATGTAGTCTTGCAATAATGCTATGGAGTGGCAATGATTTGATTACCCGTAAAATAAACGTACATATTTTATTTATATTGTCGGAGGTGTTTTGAGTACAAAGTGCTGTGCATTTTCTACACGGTATGCGCCAAATGACTGAAGTACAGGGTGACTCATAACACAAACATGAAAGATCCGAATATTTTATAAAACCGCAATGCCCTTGTGAATTTGCCTGAATCCGAGGAATCCGTGAGTCCGAATACGCCAGAATCATGCGTCAGCGTCAAGTCAACTCGTATTCGTATGTAGAACATACATATACTCGAATAACCTTCTGTTATTTTCCTACACGTTATTGATTTTTATTAGACAAGACGAGCATGTAAATCCAAAGACCGACTCATCTCTCATTTGCGTCGTTCGTTTCTTGGTGGTGGTCTCGGTTCGGTTTTTACACTACATTATTACATGAATTCACACGGAAACACCGCCGCACCGAATCGGAATACTGCATATTTTACACTTGTACTTGTACGTGAACTGCCATTGTTTTTAAGTTAGATTCGAAATTAAAAATATACTGTGCTTGGTGAGAGTAAATAGACACAATGCCACCACCGCCACCTCTGGAATGTGGTGATTCACCCATGTCTGAATTAAGACAATTACAAGCAAAAGTACACAATAAAACTGATGAGGTAAAATTGTAGTATTTCTCAAATTTTTGAACTATTTCGAATTTTTCTTCCAACAATTTCATTTGATTTGTAATAATTTTCTAAAAAATAATTTGCAGTCTCTGGAAGCTACACGTCGTATGGTTCAACACCTTGAAGGGGTAAAATACTAAAAATGCGTATAAAATTTAATTTTAATGGTTCAAAATAGAACTCATTATTTTATTACATTTTTATAGTCGAAGGAAGCTGCCATACTGACATTGGTTGCACTTGATGATCAAGGAGGTAACTGAACAAGAATTTGTAATGTATTCATGTAAAAAAACGACGACGTTTAAGTAAAAAATATTCAATTTGATTCTAAATGTTAAAAATATTAGAACAATTGGATCACGTCGAAGGCGGGATGACACAAATTAATGAGGACATGATTCAGGCTGGAAAAAATTTGGAAGGAATGAAGAAATTTATGGGACTCTTTGTTCTCCCTTGGAAAAAGTAAATTTTAACGTAGCATTTTATATATTGTACAGGGTGAGCCATAACGTTGAGGTTTTCCAAAGAATGTATTTGACAGTATTGATTATGAATCACCCTGTAAATAAGTAAGAAAATTTCTACATGAATTTTGATTCTAATTAGGGATAAATCCTTCAAGAAAGATGCTGGGATTTGGAAAGCTAATAGTGATGGTAAAAATAGTGGCAATAATCAACCACAACGTGTGATTGATTCCAGCGTACCTGCATATGGCGGATATATAGCAAAGTGAGTCCTCCAACCAACCCATTATAAATCATACTTCAATATATATTTTCAAATAATCATTATAAAAATTTCAAAACAGTAATAATTTCGTATCTTTTAATTCAGGATCACAAATGATGACCGCGAGGATGAAATGGAGAAAAATATGTTAACAGTGTCAATGATGTTAAGAAATTGTAAAGACATGGCACTAGATATTGGATCTGAGATTGATTCACAAAATGGACAAATTGAACGATTAAATCTTCAAGTGAATAACAATACCAGTTTTTTAATTAAAAATAATTAATGATATGTAATCTAAGGACAAATTAAATTCATTCATTTTTGTATTACAGAGTGCATCAAATCAAGTCCACGTGGAAGCAGCTAACGTACTAACTGGGCAATTACTCAAAAAATAATTGACCCAACGCAAAATGAAATTCAAATATAACATTTTAAATTCCATCTATTTATCAATTCGAAGTTCAATGTTGTAAATTTGGTGTTCAGCTTCTCAGCCCTCTCTCTGTATAAAACTGTAATCATAAACCCATGACCTTGGCCTCCTCTATTGGCGGGGCGGGGTCAAGGGTTATCCCATATCCGGTTCGAAGGACCACAATCAAATATTTATTGTTCAATACTGCGTTGTATTTCTGGTATGGGTACGGCCTGTGGGAATACGAGAATGGCACGGCTAAGCTTTTAACAGGACGAGCTTTAATGTTGATCAGAAAAGTGACGTTTGCTATAAGGAAAATTGGTATACGAATTTTAAAAGACTATAATATACTTCTATATTTTAAGACTGTAAATGATTTCGCCCTCTGTAAAAAAAACTCCTCGGCCTTTAACAAATATCGTACATTAATTGAGCGGTCGACCTCGACACTCCAGAGCTAAAGAAAATCTGTGAGATTTCAAATCTTGTCTATTTGGCTTGCTTTTTGGATGGCGTGATTTAATTCGCCAAATTTTCTTCGGTACCTGTGTACTAACTTGTACTTTTGACTTTTTCTTAACCTCGACTTCTCAAAATCAATGTACCTGTACCTGCTGATCTCAAAACAAATCTTAAAAAACCCATATGCAAAAATCTAAATGTGATACACTGTGATAAATGTACCTAATTTTATTGTCTCGTGAATCAATTGATGTTGTAACTTGTGACTGTAATCTTGTGACAAATAAAAAAAAATACTATTTAAATCTAAACAATCTAACGATCTAATTTTTGTTGATTTTTTTTAAAAATAATTACTTGTAAAAATCGCTTGCATTTTATGTGGCAAATCGCCAGTAGTACATAATGAAATAAAACATGCGCTATGTATGAATCACCAGCTGGCTGGCTGTTTCACCCTTATACATTTTACATCATAGCATATACGATAGAATAACACATTTCAAATTTCAAAGTGCTAAATAAAGGGTGACTAACACGAGAGAGTACGTGACAGCTGGTAGCTGATAGAGAGAAAATAAGTTGAATGTCAGGGACAAACAGGTTGTTATGTAATGTAACATTGGACCTACGTGTACTTGTACGTGACAAGTACAAGTTCATAATATAAAACGTCATTCTGTGTGTGCATAGTACAAAAGTAACACAAAAAATCCTTAATTTCATCGTTTCATTTACATCAGATATTTAAGTGTTTCAAATAACACACAATTTAAAAAAATGGAACAATTCGACGTTGAAGTCACAAGTTTCATGAGTAATGGGAAAGGTTTGACTGAAAACCAGGTCGTGGCACATATTGGGAAGAATAATGAATTTGACCGAAAACCACATCCTAAATTGGAGAAATCCATTGAAGGCACTTGGAATAATCGACTTGCTGAAAATCCACAAATATTCAACGCTTCTAAGTTTCGTCTACATTCATTCACTTTCGCATCTGCCATTCCAGAGCCTTCACTGCTGCTAGAAATCGGATTGACTTCTTATAAGGATTTCCTTGGGACGAATTGTGCTCCACATGCTGAGAGACTTCATCAAGATGGCATTAAAAAGTACGGCAACAGTCAAGTTTACTTGTCCGAAGCTCTAGCAATTGGTGGACTCGTCATGACTTTGGATAACAAGTTTGTAATTTTTGAACGGAGCCATCTAGTGAGTGAAGCACGAGGATTGCTCGATCGTCCGGGTGGACATCCAGAGCCAGAGGTAAACAAATTTAAGAAATCACTTACCTAGGCCTCCAGTGAGAAACCTATGTTAGAGGCCTCATCTGGTTCGAAGGACCAATTTACATTAAAAATTTGCCTTAATTTGTTTCAGAATACAATCGGATATTCCTCTGAACGCGGACTGAAAGATGCGACTGGAATTCAAGTAGTCAGAGAATTGTTTCAATCAACCGTCGATGAAATTGTGGATGAAGTAAACGTTCCTGCCGTTTTCCTCAGAGACGTTACCCTCATGGGATTCTCAAAAAATAATACGACTGGAGGGAGACAAGCCGCAGAATTTTTAATGAAGTAAGTTGTATGAGTTTATTAATTTCAATTCAGTCGCTTCATTACCGTTCTTTTAAATTCTGTAGGTGTGACTTGACGTCCGAAGACATAATCTCGAGATACACGACAGGAGGACACAAAGAAGCGGAAGAATCTGTTGCCCTCTACTGTTGGACAGAAGATGAACTATTGTCTTCAATTACAAAACCGGATGTAGCAGTTAAAATGTCTATAGCGTTGAGGGGTGCCGTGAAACTTTACGCGTTAAGTCGAAATCTAAATTGACTTGTATTGTTGAAGACAATTTATCGCAATAAATTATTGAGCGGAAAAGAATTCCAAAATTGACCTTATTATGTGATCTCATTGATTTTTTCCAAGACTATGATACTTAATATTGTATAAGACTAAACACACGTCAGGCGGGAAAAGTACTTTTTGATACCTACGCTGGTAATTCCAAGTCAGGTGTAATGTATATTATCGTACTTTACTCTTCAAGATACAAAAGACTTATTTTGTCAACTCATGGACTTGTTAATTGTTACGACAGTGAGTGACTGTTCGTCTGCGCATTAAATTTAAGAATGCTCAAATCCAATGGCATTCAGACCATCACATTTATCATCTAGCAGTGTGTACGCACATATGAAACGATGAGCATAACCAGAGATAAGAAAGTAACTTAAAAATACAAAATTCTGACTTTGCTTACAACACGGTATTTTATTTTATTCTTGCATTATTGGAAAACCTAGTGACGTCTTCTTGGAAAAGTTATTTTGGCAACAGTAGGTATTCCCAGCATGACAAGCAAATTTAATACTCAAACACTGATCTCTCTACGAATTTCCCAGACTTGCAGATTAATTAAAATGAAAATAATATCAAGTGGGTCTCACAGATTATACTTACAAAATCCCGAAAATGATATTCAGCAGCTGGGGGGTGTTGAGTGGAAATACCCAAGTACGACCCAAAAGTCTGTAGTCTTCTTATCTATAGTTTTCTGGGAATACTTACAGTTCATCATTCGCGCATGTAATTAATCAATTTTCAAAGGATTAACTTAATCAATCACACTTCATGCAAAACTCAGTATTGTTAATTAACCGTATAAAAGCAAAACTTTTTCAAATGTAAAATCAGTCTTCTCTCAAATTGACTTCTAAGGTGTAAGAACAATTATTAGAATTCACCATGGCAAAATACACACTCTTCAGTATTTGCTTGGTAGCTCTCGTTGCCACAACCTTGGCTGCGCCATCTGTTGGCAAAGTCAACCTCTCCCTTCAAAAATCCCTACAAACCAAAGCAAGAGCCAACATCTTGGTATCCTTCGTCGATGGAACCGCATCTGCCCTTAACCAAATATCATCCCGAAAATTTTCATCCCGGGGTGAACAAGCCACAGCCGTCTACAATGCCTTGACTGCTCAAGCCACCCTATCCCAGAAATCCGTCCTAGAAATGTTAAATTCCCCAAGAGTATTTGCAACCAAAGTCCAAAGTTTTTGGATTTCCAATCAAATCTTTGTTGAAGGAGCTGACAAGAATCTGATTGACTCATTGGCTTCCATGGATGAAGTTTCACTCATCGAAGAAGATCAAATCATTCGACTAGAAGAACCAAAAATTGCTGATCCCTCTGATGTCAGTATTTTGGCTGAATGGGGAGTTGACAAAATCCAATCACAACAAGCATGGGCTATCGCTGGGACTGGTGTTGGCGCCATCGTGGGAATTATTGACACGGGTGCCCGACACACTCATGAAGCAATTAGAGACAATTTTGTCGGTGGTACACATGCATGGTATGATCCTTATGGTCAAGGGCCGAACCCAACGGATGGTCATGGTCATGGAACTCATGTCACGGGGACAATTGCTGGAATGTAAGTAATGTATTAATTATTTGTACACATTTTACACTTGTAGGTACCAAAAAATTAATTACCTACACATTTATCACAGACTGGGATTGGGTGTTGCCCCAGGAGCCAAATGGATTTCTTGCAAGGGATTCACAGACAGTGGAAGCGCGACTACTGCTGGCCTCATTTCTTGCGGTCAATTCATGGCTTGTCCACATACTTACAATGGCGGCAGTCCTGATTGCTCTCTCGCTCCTCATGCCGTCAGGTAATTTTAATTTATACAGCAATTAATTCATAATTAATAATTTTAAATCATTAACTATTTTTTTTATTTGCAGCAACTCATGGACACTTGGTGCATCGAGTGGGTACGACCAGGTTCTCACGGCTTGGATTAATGCAAATATTATTCCAGTATTTGCCAATGGGAACAATGGACCCACGTGCAGCACCACTGGTTATCCAGCTGGATCAACCCTGAGCATTTCTGTTGGAGCCACAACAGACACAGATGCCATTGCATCATTCAGCTCCCGTGGACCTTCTTCTCAAGGGGGTGGACAAGCGCCAGACATTTCAGCTCCAGGGAATGCTATTGTCTCAGCTGGAATTGCGAGTGATACAGCTCGGACTACTATGTCTGGTACATCAATGGCTTGCCCACATGCTGCTGGTCTCGTTGCTCTGTTAAAATCAATTAACCCCAATGCAAATTTTACGACCATCAAGAATATTCTGGAATCATCAGCAGATCGTAATTTGGTGACCAGTGGTCAAGAGTGCGCTGGTGTTCCAGACACTCTATTCCCTAATTATACTTTTGGATTTGGTCGTATCAATGCTTTGAAGGCAGTTCAGGCAATCAAGGCTTAGGCTATTACGTTTGAAAATTATAAAAATCTTCCATATAACTCTGTAATTTGACCAATAAATATGGAGTACTTCGTTTACACTTATAACTTCAAATTTTTTTCATGCACGCTCTACTTTTCCTGCCATACGCATAGAACTCGAGTGACTAAAATATTAATTTTATAAGGGGAAGGTCAACGACGGCTGAATAATTTGTTGATTTATGAAGAAAACTAAAATATTAATTGACACTAATTACATTTCATTAATGGCTCTTCGATAATTAGATAAAATACTGTGAGTCAAACAATCTGTGCTGACCAAAATGTCCACCAATTATAAATAATTTTATTCTGCGCATTAGAATTTAGAATAACTCCGTGATTTCCTAATGTGGAAATCTGGAAATATTCCAAAAAATACAGCATATCTCAAACTATATAAGGTGGTGCCTAGAGTACATGATTTCTGAGTTCTAGCTAGTTATTTGTATTCAAATTCAAAGCGCAAGCAAGCAACACAAAATGGTAAAATCCTGCATATTTTTAATTCTACTTCTCTACTGTGTCGTTCACATTGCTGTGGAAGTCCTGAAGTCCTGGTAAGTTCTCGGCGATGTAGCTTGCCTGGAATACTAAACTTTTGGAAATATCTTTGAATCTCTTAATTTTGAAAAGGCTGGGAAGGACTCCGAATCCGGTTCAACTGTGCTTCCACCTGGACCATCATATTCACCCCCACCTCCACCCCAAAAATGTAATGAAACATCGGATTGCAACATGACCCGCTGTTGTCTTTCTAAAAAAGACTGGAATATTAAATACTGATGATTCGGCGACAACCAGTAAAAAAAATTCAGCATAAAAATTTTGAGAATAGTTTCTTTCTGGAATTTGGAAACAAAATGTATATTTATTTGATTTTGAGTAGGAATACAATAAAAATATTATAATACATGTTAAATACAGTGTGTTGATTGTTTTCTTAATTACAGATGAATTCTTCGAGGTAAAGTGCCACTGATAAGACTAGGGTAATTAGTTGCAGTTCACCTATAGATTACATTACATTTTACTTGTTATTTATTCATGTTTTACGTATTACATTTAAGTACAAAAATTGAATGCAAATTGTCATTAAATAAACTGACATTTAACAAACACATTAATTATAAAATTTTGTTTCTAAATTAAGGAAGAAATATGCAAATATTTTAATTTGATGAATAAACGACGAATTTAATTTACCGATACAAAATATGCATCAAAACATTCACTTGTAATTTGTAAATAACTGAATTTCTTAGAACGTAGGATTCATCGAATTTCCGGGTTGATCGTGCCAAATGTTATTCGAACTCTTGTTCCTTGTACGTGTCTCTCGTGTAGTTGCATATGTTCTAATAATTTTGGTTGTACGTGTGAATTAGAAATTTCCAGTCTTTAATTTACTTCGTACAATATTTTTAAAATGTTTGTGATTTTTCAATTAATTATTACCTACATCGTTTTCTCCGCAGTTTGTTCAATTTCAACTTCAGAGCAAACTTTTCAGGATGAGACTTCCATAGTGAATATAAAAATGATTTCTCGGAAAAAACGAAGTGTGGATAATTCAAATTCCGACGAAGGCTATGATTTAGAATTGATGGCATTTGATAAAACACACAATCTAGAATTACGATCAACCGGTAAGGTCACATTTTATAATGACTTGACTTGAGTTTTTAAAATCTTGGAATTGTCAATTTTATTTCAAATTCAAATTCAATCGTACATTCATTATTTGCAAATCTCAGGTTCCATCTTCACGAATGATTTTACATTTCGAGACTTGGATGTGGACAAGAATGGTGAGGTTATTCAGCCAGAGAGGACGCCCTCAAAAAGGGAGATACGAGAAATAGAAGACAATATTTATATTGATGCTGGGGCTAACGCTGTTCTCAAGGTTCGAGACTTGAATGGGCAGCTCCATCTGGTAATCTATTCACACATTAAACCATAATTCGCACTCGCATCTCAGATTTCATTTCATTTATAATATTGTCATATATGTTAGGAAGGGTTAGTTGACACAATCAGACTACGGCGTGATCCGGACGATGAAAATCAAACCGTTGCCACAAATGACGAGGCACAGGCCGTGCCTGGACGGTCCGATTACGGTACCAACTCTTTCTAAAAAATTGTGGTACATACTTTTGAAATTTTTAAAAATATAATGACATTTTTATAACAGTGGATTTCCATAGACCAGTCGCAACTCCTCGAGGGCTGTCCACTGCGCCAATATCAGTCATAGTTGAACTCGTCCTCGTCATGGACTATGAGCTCTCCAAAATATTTAATTTTGACAATGTCAAAATCATGGACTATCTCTCTGTCATGGTTAATGCAGTCTACAATCGCTATTCCACTCTGTCCGACCCAAAAATCAAATTCAGAATCTCTGGAATTTACTCGGTCAAAGTTTCTGTCAATTATCGCATGTAAAATAATTCAAAAGTTACCGCGGGCGCTAATATAAGTTTATTGAACCATTCATGACAGTCCACTGGAGCTCAACCGTTCATAGAAGGAAGTAAAGTCAATGATAAAATTGATGTTGATAAATTGCTGCAAGAATTCAGTCAATTTGCTGCAAAGGGTACTATGGCTCTTCCACCCTATGACATCCTTTCACTCGTCCATAATTACAAGGCCACAGATGATGCAACGACAGGACTAGCATTTTATAAGGGGGCTTGTCTGCCAGCCAGGGGTGGAATGTCACATGCCATAGGTATTGTTCGTGATAGCGGTGGCACATGGTATGGCATGCTAGGCTTAGCTCATGAACTATCCCATAAGTAAGAAATTCAAATTTAATGCTTCGCGCTCTTTTGAGGATGTACTAAAATACATGGTATAATTTCAATGCACAGCTTGGGCGCACCACACGATGGAGATAAAGGCGCAGAAGCGTGTGGATGGAGTGATGGATATATTATGAGCTACATTGGATTCGGCAAAATAAATAAATTTACATTCTCACAATGTTCAGCAAAGCTAATGAAAGGGTTTTTACAGTTGAGGATATAATTAATTAATTAATTAGTTAGTTAAATTGTATATAAAAATATTTAATATAATTTTACAGGTCTACAGGAGGAACTTGCATTTGGAAACAACAGAATCCACACCCACCGCCTGAAATTAGAGGAAATATTGGGGATCGAATTAGCATGAGTGAATTGTGTAAAAGTAGATTCGTTATATCGTCAAATACACATCCAGAAAATGTAGCTGTTAAGGATGGAAATGAACAATGCATGGACTTAGCTTGTAGGTTTAAAACTCCAAAAGGACGAATGGCTTTTAAGAGTTTCAACGAGCTTCCTGGAGATAATTCACAATGTGGGGATGGGGGCAAAGGGGTAATGCAATGCAAATATTCCTTGATTAATATTACAAATATTTTAGTTCCGTCCCAAAGCCAGAAAAATAATGCAGATGATAATTTCGTAATTCTTCAGAGATGTCAGAATGGTAAATGTGTTGGAGGATAAGAAAGACCATATTACACTTAGGCTATGTTAACTTTATTTTGAACTTGAATAAAATTTACGTTTTTCTTATTTTTCTAAATCCAATTTTGAGTAAAACCATTGTTTGAGATGTAAACACACACCTCATGCCATTCGAAACCTATCACTAGAGTGTTCTACAATATAACCCATCAATGCAAGCTCACAACAAATTAAATATAGTTGAAACAAAGTATTTACATAGAGAGAATATGTAGGTCAAAATATGTAAAACGCATTATAACACAAATAATTCAAATACATAGAAGGAAACTCATGTAGAAATACTTATAAATGAATTTATTCACATATATTGCATTAAAAGCAAGACGGTACAATTCCATGCCCAATGCTCGCACACGGCAATTCCATGCCCAATGCTCGCACACGGCATGAACAAATTCAACATTTGCTAAAGGATTTAAAGGAATGAATACAAAATTATGTTGAAAGGACATAGAGTGCTTCATATTAAGTATTGAATAAAATTGCTTTCAAGAACTAATTCGGACTTATAAATAAATACATATAACTGTACTTTCTATTAAGATACAAAGCGAATGAGACTTCTGTATTTTTCAAAAAAAAATGGAAACCCACTTAAATCACTACTTACAAATTACAAACCGTTATTACAGACCGTTACAAATTCAATGTTAACATTGATCATTACTGGATACTATTTCCAGCTCTAATTATCCCACTACACTATTTAAAATGTTAATAGAAGGTTCACAATCGCATCCAAAATGACAAACAAAATTTTTGGGATTGTGGCTCTCTCAATAGTACACAAGTATTCCACTCGAATCTTCAACACGGGGCAAGAGCGTAGAAATCTTTTCCTTTTAGTATACAACCTGGGACATGACAAATATATAGTTTTATAATTCCCAGACGCTTCAACTAATTTCCAACAAGCATTCAAAACCACAATAAATCCTACCAGAATTGCTGTGCCATATAAACAATTCATTATGAAGAGATTCGTTTGATAGAAGAATCGAATTGCAGAGTAAGTGACCAATGTTTCAAGCATTGTAGAAACAATGAGTTGGAGTGTCATGCTAAATCCGAACAATTCCATGAAGCGGTTATGTATCATTTGCATAGCCCGATAAATTTTTCTTCGAATATGACAGATGTCGAAAATCTTCAAATTTCTGTGAAAACGACGATTAAAATTAATACCTAGTTGCAGGTAGGACAACACACTATTGGAAATGAGAATGGGATATACAAACTCACCCAATTAGAATGAACCACTTGACTAGACTGTTCATTTGTAGCACAGTAATTCCCAGTGGACAAATAGTGTTGTTGAAAAATATCCAAGTAGCTCCAACACTTGAAATTGCAATAAC
>JAQIXO010000115.1:0-38469 GCA_034700305.1 Protaphorura armata
TTTTATTGCATCAAGTTTCTACCTACCTGGACTTGTCCCTAAAACCCTAAGCCAGTGTAGTTAAGGTGATTCCTCTACGTGAAAGTTGAACACGGGTCGTTCGGAATGACATTCGTACGAGATAAGGAGGACGTGCATAATGGACTCAAAAATTAACTCAGAATCTTCAGACTCAACAGACGACCCCTCGACCTCTGACTCGGAGTTCAACTCATACTCACCATGCAGTGCACCTTGGCAAACTGTTCGAGATTAATCAGCATGATGGACTCGTCCGCAGAGAGTGACTCTGATTCTTCCACAGACAGTGACTTGAGAAATGAACTTAACATATTTGACTCAGACTATCCATGTTCGCCTGACCTAAGTGAATGTGAATCAGACCCCGACCATTCATCTGGAAAAGAGGATGTAGACTACAGTGCGGATCATAACAACTCAATCTCATCATGTGATAGTTTCATATCAATGTCCGTAAGGAAGAGAAATGTATATGATTTTCTAGAAAATGGTAATGATACAAATGTTATTGTGGTCCAAGAGAAAGAATTAATTAAGAGAGGGAACCAAGTACTTAACGATTTATTTAATATTAATTTTGAAGTGCAAGGGCGGAGCATAGATAGATGGGATATGATTAGAGGTTTCTACGGTCCGACATGTAATCTGTGCAATGATATTATCTTACAAGATGCTACGCATATAGTACATATATAGTAATAGCATATAGTACGCATATAGTAATGATACTCGGTATTGGGTTTATTTACAAGAGGAAGAATACCCAAAAGAAGAAGATTGGGAAAAATGTCAAATGTTACAATGTAACTACTGCTTAAACTTTTATCATCGTCATAAATGTTCCCTCTCAATGTCAGATAAGTCGTACTGGGAAATAATTAAGAGAAGAGAATATGCGTGCCCTACTTGTGTAGCTACTTTTGTACCGCGCGGTGTAACTAAGAAAAATATAGCTAAGAAAAGACACAGGTCATCAGACGAGCTCTTAGTTAAAATTGTAAAATTACTGTCAAGAATATGTATAGTAACGAAAGTTGATGAAATCAGTCTGTATAATCGTATGTATGATATTGCTTGTGACATATTTGACTTTGACAACGGATGAAAATCTAGTGTAATTTGACTGATAATCTGGTTACGAATGAGCGGTATGTATGACAATGATTATGATTATGAACGGCTATTGCAAATTGTAAAATTTGGTATACTTTTTTCTTCATTCGCGTAGTGTTACGGATATTGGCAACAATGTGAACACGTTATGATGATTTGTAAGTCTTCGATTTATGAAAAATTGTAACTCATATTATATATCAGCAACACTTTAATAAACTCATTGAATTGAATTTTTATGACTTCCATAAAGAATCCTCTGAATCTCATTAGGTAGTCGATTTAGCTGTGTACTGGAGTTTTCCGCGTTACGTGTTCAGAATGTTTGAACACTTCAGCATTATGCACACAGATATCTCCACACTTTGTTGTGGTAATTTGTGCTCGCCCTTACATGCAAGGAGTGCCTCAAAGTGTTGTTGACTATCAGATTCCATCGAACACATCGTTGCATAGAAGACGGAACGAAAATAACTTTTGCAATTCCGGTTCGGAATAATTTTCTGATAAGATGCCAAATTGGCTACATTGTGGGAAAGGTGAGATTTATTGTCTAATACAAATATGTTTTCGATCTGTTCATCAACACCATCAAGATTTACAAAATTATAATTCTCCGAATAATAAAGATGTTTACGGAAAATCTACCTGAACGAGTTCTCCCTGAAGCTCCAATGGAAACTTGAACATTTCTTAATCCTGTCAGTCCTGACTGCCTGGCCGCACTCCCGCAATGTAAATTGTTCATAGCCTCTGCAACATTTCTCAGTCTGTCAAAAGTTGCAGGTCTTGGGTGTTTATCTTTCCGTTTGAGTAGTCGTCGACAATGTTTGAAACAGATAAACTGGAATATAGATCAATTTAAAGATTCAATCCTTTCATGACATTAATAACAAGGTGAGATCAGATTTGGTCTAATGTTGTCAATATTTATTGTTTATCAAGTTATTGTGTCCTTTCTACCCAGAAGGATTAATCTCAAAAGTTGTTTGTCAAGTGTGCCTTACGTCATTTCCACTTTTAGAATTTACAAAGTGACAAAATTTTACATTGCAAAAAGCATGTAACTTTTCCAAACTTTTTGATTGATTTTTTATGTTTTCATGAAAACGAGTTGTGGCTGACTTTGAATAATTCACTAAAACACAGCAATAGCAACTTTTCTACTTTTGAGAAGTAGAAAAAATGCTACCCTATGAAATTTTGTGCATTGCATTGTGCTAATATTATGTGTATGACATATTTTAAAAAAAATTACCAAGAGATAAGCACAACAGAAGTAAGTAATCAAATAGGCCACAAGAAATATAAAATGTAGAGGCTCGTCAATCCTGAGCGTACTTTCACTTCCTCTCCCCAAAATTGGGTTCATTGTAATAAAAAAATGTGTATTTTAAAATATCACTCAATCATACGTTGTATGTTACACACACTTCTATCTCCTACTAATAAAATTATTAGTCAAATTATCACAATTTTATTTTTATCCCATACTTAAGAGTCACTTCTCCCCACCACCACTGCACTTCTCGTACTGAGAAAGTGTTCACTATTTTTTATCTTTTCAAGTTGGCATGAACACACGAAGAGACCTTCCCTCCTATGAGACAGATCGATAGAACCGAGTCCCGGGTAAAAACTAATCCAAAGTGCGGGAAATCATTATTTTTCCATACAAGTACTAAACAAGTCGTCAGTGTACTAGTCGTTATACTAGTATCCATTGCAGATTTTATATTTCCATGTAATTTAGAACATACTAAGTACGTAGGTTTTTGTCCAATGTCCACAAACAAAATGTATGCATCGTTATGACTTTCTCCACCATTCAAATGACCTTACATATACAAACAATTACCCTAAAAAACCTAAATCGGCTTTTAAGAGAAAGTGTGCAGTAAGTCAGAACTTGCGTGACTTTCTCGAGAAAGCGTGGAAGCAAAAAACTGCTACAGTTTATAATTATATAATATTATTTCTCGGCACTTTTTTAAGACTAGACGAATGAAGGTAACTTGGGCAAGGTAAGTTTAGTATTTGGTTGGTTGAATAAAGTTTCTGGAATAAAGAGCCAAGTCCCAAGCCGGAGTTGGCGTGTGGAGATTTCAAAAAGTTAAAACGTAAGACCAGACTTCGTGCATGTAGTGGAACATGTATTGTTTACGGGGAAAACCATAGTAAATGTTCCACAGCAAGTGATGATGATGAATCACCCAGTTGTAAAAGCTGAGGTGACGGATAATAAAGACAGTTCAGTAGATAAGAATCAAAAAATCTCTCACACTGAAATGAAATCTAGAGGCTGAAACGTCAAAAACATCAAAAATCAGCTGCAATAAACGTATAAACGTCAAAGATTATGTTTAAGAATCAGATATCACAAACATCGGGCATGCCTCAATAGATGTGATCTGTAGCTAACTAGACCACGATAAACCTTTACTTACTACATATTAAGAGAATGAACACACTAATTAAGAAACCAGGGATCGAATGTCGGATCTGAACTGAACCGCCGAGTTAAAATGCACTAATTCAACCGATCAAACATGGACAACACTACCCGAAGGCCGTTCGTGCGATTGTGTCGTGTCCTTGAATTCATTTCCGGTTTCCACATGAAGTCGCATTCCTACGGCCGCCCACTTTGGTTCCTAATTTCAGGAACGTGCAATTTTTCTGTATTCTCAAGTTCACGCAACTAAACGTCCTCAGATCCCACATTCAGAGTAAATGAAATTTTCACCTTAATGAAATCGAAGTGTGAGAGTTTTATTATGGTTCACCCTGTGTGGGTTTGACGTGTCGCATCTGAAAGGTTATTAGCCAACTAGTGCAATACGAAGTGTGATTAAATCTCATCAGGTACCTGCGAGGACAAACTGGAATGATGGATTCTAACGTGTGACATGAGAATGTCATCAGTGAACCACATGTCCATTTTGTCCATGTATGTACAAAATCTCTTCGGTCATAAAACCATGACACTGTAATGACTCCGACTGCGGCAGAAGTGTAATCTAGAAATCTGTGCCTTTGTCTTATCTTATTACAAGTATGGTTTTGTTAATGGGTTTTTGTAATACATACTAGTCATATCATTTACGGTATATTGTGTATACGGCCACGACAGATTAATCGAAAAGACCTTATTAGCTATAATAGGATTTGTACAAAACTAAAAGGATTCTGAGTGTGACGGGAGTAGAGTAGATTGAGTATTGGAGTCTCTTGGAAAGAAATGACTGCCTGTAGGCTTAAGATAAGGAAAACTTTCATTCAAGTTTCTCAATAAATATTATTTCCGAATGTTAGGCGTCTGGTGGTTTTGGCAGGAGTGCGAGTGGAGGGTCGAGGATGAAGATGGTATAAGATAGACAGTGAATAGTGGAGAAAATCTTCATAAGGAAAAGGATTTTCAAGGAACAAAAAGGGTCTTGCGGCCTTGAAAGTTGAGCCAAACCAAGTCATACAACAGTGAACAAGTAGAAAGCGTCAAAAACTTTCTTTCTTTGCATTTTCCCCCCAAGTCCACACGGAACAAATACAAAAACTTTTCTACAAATTCCGTCTGACAACTTATGATTGATCTCTTCTGGAAGAGAGTGAGTCCTCCAGATTCTACTACAAGTAACGCTTGGATAAATTTTTATTAACAGGGCTCTTTACAAACACCCGGATTGCATTCTGTTGAGTCAGCAGGTGTAGGAATGGATGTAAACGATCGCTTGGTTCCACCACTCAGTCAGAACTTTATCTCCACAAAATTATTAGGTACAATTAACACATAAAAATTTGGGTAAGTTTCTACAGTATCGGTTACGGGTTACGGTCTTCATTTGGTCAAGGGAAGGTATCCAGAGCAATACGAGTAGTAGGAAAAATCTCGGCGAAGAGAAACCCATTTGAAACAGCCACCACCACACCATATTATTGCTCGTTGGACAGTTGGACTAGATAAACTTTCCTGTTATTCTACTAGAGTAGAGCATTGCTTGGCGATTTATTAAGGTTACCTTCTTGCCTTGAGCAGAAGATTTATTTGCAAGCCTTTTTTATAGCATCGTCAAAATGTCGGATTCATATTCAGTGATGCAAACACCAGCAAGGCGTCATTCATCCACCTACACACATCTCAACTTAATGTGCCATGTTAAGACGTTTATTCTGGAATTACTTAATTAATTATTTGTACATTAAGTCGATCATTAAGCCCTAAGAGTAAGAATGTCTCAGCGGGTGTCAGCAAAATATTTTATTAATGTCTGTGTGACTGGTGCGTATTTTGTGCTGGCAAACCTCCAAGTCAAGAGACCTAGAAAAATTGTTAGTCTAGTAGATTCCAGTTATGGGTTAAAACGGGGGCAAAAAGTGTTTGATTTAAGTGTACCATCCTTTCCATAATACCAGTCTAGACTTTTGGTTTGGAACAGGGTGCACAGAATGGGAGAATTGAAATACTGAGTTCCATTCTGAATGATATTGGCACATTTTTTGCTCTCATACGCTGCCCTCCGCCCGTAGAAACTGAAACTGGAGTAACTTTTCGGCCGTAAAAAGATGATGACTTGCATTATTTTTAATTAATTCTACCTTGGAATAAATATGGTCTTTAAAAGGTCCGGGAAAAGCAGTTATTTTGATCAATAATGTTCTAGCTAAACATGGGGAGCGTGCAAGATAAAATGTCCACTTTCGAAATATTTACCAGTGTTACATTAGTTCCTACAGGAAAACTGTGTCAAGTATATTTTACATGTTGTTCAATCATCAAGTATTAATTCATTGCGTGCATCACTGTTTCCCCAATGTACTATCCATGACATGTGTACGTATCCGTAACATTTCTCTTCTAAAATTTCATGTCACCGAAACATTTCCTCCTAAAGTATCACATTAGATAGTGATTTTACTCCGAGGTGGTTTAATGAAAATTGTGCATGAAAAAGTAACAACGTTATATTCTAGGCCAGTAATGTTAGCCAAGTTTATTCAACGGCGGAAATTTGAGCCACTTTCCCATTACTCCATCCACCGTCCTCGTCCATTCGCCTTGTTATGCCCTACGATACAAACGCAATGCAAAAATCTAATCCGGTCTGTCGGTCGGTCCGGTTTTCGCTCGTGCTCGACCCTCGTGTTGTAAGAACGCATGGAATTGGAGCCATCAAAATACCAGATCGATACTCACTAGGGCTGCTTCTGGCCAACTACTACTCTAAATATTATAGGGTTACGTTTTCTATCATCAAAAGTGATTTTTTGTGCCCTCCTAATAGGAAATGTAGATTTTCTTCTAAAGAATATCTCTACTGGAATCCTAGTACAATTTCTTTTTGCATGAATGTCCGAGTGAAGAATTTCCAAGAAATCAGAGGGAACGAAGCTAGAATGGAAGACTCACTTCTAGCGTTAGTTCCAGTAGTACTGATGATAATATTTCTTCTCTTGTATTTCTGCAGATATGCAAACACTGTAAGTCATAAAAGTTTTTTCTTTCCTCAAGAAAATCAATAACTAATTATTTCAACTTTCTTTCATCTTTGTTTTAAATAGTTGGAGAAATGTTTCAATTTGAAATTTTTGAATTGTCTTCGTCGTCGGACTGAAAGCAGGAGAGGTGGCCGAAATACGACAACCCATTCCATTGAACGTAGAAGTTTGAGAAGAGAATCAATTTTTCCAAGTCACCAACAGGGTATTCCAGCGGATCAAGATGAAGCTTTTATATTATTGAAAGGTCAAATTACAAGAATGGTTCTGGCAGAGAGTGAAGCGATGAGATTGGCAAAAACTCTCTTTGAGAATAATGGTAAGGATTTGAAGAAGTAATTACATGCTGTGGAACACAAACCTGAACTAAACCTCTAGGAAAATGAAACTAATTTGAAATATGATAGGCACGGCCATTAAAGATAAGGGTGAAGTAATCCATATCCAATCCGGATTGTCCGTCATTATTTTTATTTCTCTCATGAAATTGATACTAATTATGGACTTTAATTTTTTGCTATATCCAGATTTTGCTGCTCGAGAGTGCATTGCAAACCTGAGATTGAATTTGTTTCCGAATTTGAGCGTGAATTCAAACCACGAAGAAAATGAATATGAAATTAATCCTCATCAAGTGCAAACTATCAACCGGGAGGAAATTGCGGAACATCTCCACAAAGTCCTAGAAAAGCCCCCTTCCTATGAAGACTGTGTTTAAAATGGAAGACTAAGTTTATGATAATGCGTGCTCCTAATGTAGTTTATCAAACTTGACATATGATTATTAAAATACTGTGTAGTAGTTCATTGATCTTAACACTCAGTAGCTGTGATCGGAGTCAAATGATCTTTGTCACTAAAAGTCTTCATTCTTAATTAGATCTGTGCATACTTGCTGAATCTACTATGCTAATCAATTCTTTGGTTGCTTTCTTCGTTTCTTCCTAGTTTTATTAGCAGTCTATTTGCTTTAGACAAATGCCTTAATTAGGTACAGTCTTCAACAATTTCTTCTTCTATTGTACAGGCCTTAATTATTCGCTCTTGGAAATTAACTTGCCCTTGAGAATTTTCCTTTCATCACGATTTGATTTTCTCTTGTTCTTTACATTCTGAGCAGCTTATGCAAATTACGCTAGTTGTTCGACCCAGAAAAGTTCTTGTCCTTTCCTCTTCACATTCTATTTGCAGTCTCAATCTCAACTCAACCCTGTAAAGGTCAACCCTTCTGAGGTTTGAAGCATTGAGGCACAACATAATGAATTGAATGTGAAAATGTATGATCTCCAGCGGCCTTCAATTTTCTTTACTCTCACTCTGCTTTCACAAGTACTGTCCTGTCCTTGTGTCACAACTTTGGAGGGCATGCCAAGCATAAAACTTTTCAGAGAAAAGCCTGATTAGATTGGTACATCCGTTAGCCTAATAACAACAATTATGGGACATCAATAGTACAAAATTAGAAGCGGAAATTATTACGTTCGAGAATTACAAGTTTCTAATTATGATCGCAAACGGTTGATATTAACCTTGAAATGTATGAACCCCATACATACTTCTGTCATCATCTGACAGGGGTGACACGGCATTATGGCAGCCGAAATTTTCGTTGAGCTGGGATACTTCCAAATCAGCCGTCTCTTGAAGTCCACTGTTCAAATCTTTGTTGTCATGTTACAGGTCATCATCATCACAGGAATACAGTTATGAACTACTATCAAACAAATCATTATTCTAAACTTGCACTTGTATACTTTCACTTTCACACAAACAAGTTCATTCTTCTTGGACTGACTAAAAGAAGGTCGGTTTATACAGAGTTATTTCAGACCTTAAGTTATTGTCATTAATAAACTGACAATGAATATCGACTACCAAAATCGCAACCCGGACCATGCTGTCTGCGAAGATCTACCTTCTCCTGGTCGTCGTCGATCCGGTAGTCATCGCGGTCGACCTTCAACCTCAAGCAATACGGCCACTCCACGTGAACCACCAAAGTTTGCCATTTTTATTAGAGATACACCTAATTTCGAACAAGAACCACTGCTTCGTAGTCTTCTGGTAATTTGCTTAATGCGAGAAACGAAAGTACCATAAAATTAAGAGAATATGATGACCTGAAATAATTCTGGCAAAATCTATAAAGGTGTTTCATAACTTTGGTAATTATTTACTATAATATTCAGACCAAACTGCATGACCGAAACGTTTTCCCCAACTATTGCTATTCTGTTGCGGAATTACTGAAAATTAGAGGAAATGTTATCAAAATGAGAGACTATGGAGCGAAGCGTTTGCCTCGGTATTCTCCAAATGCAGCAGTGGCATATGGTTGCAGTCTAATGATGAAGGACCTTATCGACTATGCTTTGAAATCTGACCCACAACTAATGATCGTGGATTATTTGAGTGAGACTGTGGTTGAAGTCCGGCGAATAATGGAGACTGTTACTCAAAAACACTTCAAGGTTCTTTTTAGTACCAACACTAACTATTAACTAACTTTCGTAATGTGACAGTAGTGGAATAATTATTATTTCTCCATTACTCGTCAGGTGTATTTCTTAAAACGAAAGCCCGGTAGTGGTGTGAGCTCAGACGACTTGGTGATGCCAATCGTTGAACAAATATGTCCATTCATTCTCAAGTAAATTTAAAAGAGAAATTATTCAATTGACCACAGTCATTGTAATGATTCTATTTGTAGTCAAGATCTGGACAAAATTCGGGTGGATCAGGAAATGGACAAATGGTGGAATGAGTCCATTGGCATAGTCGTTAATCATACACCACCAGTCAAATACTCTCACCTTAAAAATTCATCTGCTCAGAAACAAACAAATTGTCTCGGGAAAAGGTGGAGAATCCAACGCAAAATCGAAACATTGGCTGGTGATTTCGATATGACTCCCAAGTCCAAGGAAGTCAAGATCGAAATAGCTTTATGTTTCACTGAATCGGCAGAGCTTTACCTCAAGAAAATGAGTGATATATTGTTGTATTGTGATTTTGGTCATGAATACAAACAATTTATGAAGGAAATACGTAAGGATGAACGCTACTATCGTAAATGGGCAAATAAGGACAAAACACTCGTTGTCATCAAATCTAAACAATGGAAATTGAGAAGACGACGACGCATGATTGACGAATTCGTAGTAAATTCTGATTTTTCAAATGTCAATTTTGATAAATTTCAAAACAACTTCATGTGCTTGCTACTCCTTTTCAGGATAAACTTGTTGAAACTGGGATTACTGTACACACCATTCCAGTTGCAGAGATTTTAATTAATCCAAAATGTTCACAACTTATGTCAGAATACAAGGCCAAACTTGGATGGAGCATCGTAGAGACATTCAATACAATCGTTCCCGACGCTTTCTATCAATGTTATGATCAAGAGGATGTCGTAGTCCTTGATTGTGCTCGCGAGTCACTTGTTGGCTCGGAACAGTACATTGATGACGCCTTGAAGAGAAATTGGAAGGTAAGTTGTCGCTAAACTTTTATAAATCTCTTCTATAAATTGGTAGGTTATGCGGCAACATATGTATATTTTGCAAAAATTGTGATTAGCATGTAAATCAAAAGAGGAATTGCGGATAGAAAAGTTAGAATTGGAAAGAATTTCACTTTCTGTGGTTAACTTTCACCACAAGTGAAAGTCCTTACAACAAGGTGCTGAAAAATTTTGATCCGGTTTTAACTTCCAATGCTATAAAACTATATTACTGAAACTGCACAGGTTTACATTATGAATCAAGTAACAAGCATTGACGAAGAGGAAACCATCAACAATATGCTCGAGATTCTCTTCAAGAGACACCAGACAGGTGGAGAAAGTTTAACCTCAGAAAACCGATTCTCGTCAATTTTCCCTCAGAAAATCGACCTTCTTTGAGAGAATTCTTTTACCCTCTCTAAACTTCGAATAATTCTGAATGGAATGATCTAGTTTCGAACCCCAGATTGAAACAAACAATAAGTAACCGAAAAATGTGTCGAATAAACTTGAACGGCTGAATTTGCTCTCAAGAAGTTGAAATATTGGTATGGTGTTTATTAAAAAAGGAGTATACACATACCATATCGATTCCTCGTCTGTCTTCATAGAACAATAAACATTAAAAGCTAGTAGACATAAAGTCCGACCACAACACAAATGATACTCTGTATTCTAAACCTAGGTTATATTAATTAAACTTCTTTACAATGTGCAATTCTTTGTCTGAATGCCTAAATCAAATTACGAATCATCTTATTTGCACGAGACTGAATTGGTTTATGTAATTCAACATTTCAAACAAAATGTCAACTGTCGTCAACAATTTGCTCGACACGTACACCATCATCTCATCGGTGTAAACGAATTCCAAAAACTCATCTACGTTGATTTATTATCATGGGACATCATCTACTCCGACGTAGTTATAATAACAGTAGAATCTTCTTCGGTTGGGCCAAGTTGTTGCTTCAACATGATGTTTTCATTTCGAAGTTGGTTAATTTCACGCCTTAACAAATCCAACTCTTCCGCTGTATTTTCGTGCTCCTTGAGGGTAGAAGCCAAGCGGCAGTTGGTCGTCCGAAGTTCGTTAATGTACTCACAGGCTTTTGCCAAAATGCCACCCTTACTCTAAAAACAACAAAACAATGAACTTGGTTAAGATCAAGAAGTACAAATGCAAAAAAGGTTTAATTCGAAAACGATCTTCAAATATTCAAAAAATATATTCAAAAAATATTGTTCAAACTTTCATTCAAGTTTAAAAGAATAAGCAAGAGAATATTTAAAAATAATGTTAATAAAAAAATAAAATTCAAGCTCTCTCTGATCTCTGTTATGAGTTTTCAGCCACAACGCATTAAAAATAAATTAATATTGAAAATACTATTTGCTCTTATTTGTGAATACTGAGTTTTGATGTACTTGTCCTTGTTTGGTGCTTTCCTCGTTACATGTGGGTACAATTTTTGCTAGTTTGTTGATCCATCCATTGATCTTGTCACGACGCCGTCTTTCGACTTCATTGTGGGTCGCCCTCTTCTTTTCGTCACGAACCGCGGCTTTAGAACTAATCCCAGTGACTCGGCTCAACGATCTCGCATCAATGATTTGAGTTCTTTGAGACATTTGACGGCCTAGAGTTGAAAAAAATATTAGCATTATCAAAGGATTTTTCCGAAAATCATAAATTCCTGAGTTTTTAACTATATAATGCTCTCTCCAGTTTCCTGTTTATTGATTGATTGATTCTTTGATTGAGAGTTTAATCAACTGATAAAATTATACAAGATGAGGAACTTCTGTTCAAACTCTTACCAAGTACATCTTGAGGCGATCCAATGACGTAGTACTGTCCGTTTAGTGATGGTTGTAGGACTTGAACTCCGGAGTTCTGCTGTGTGTACGCTGTGCCATCCTCAGAAATTCCAACAACCCGATAAGTAAGGGCTCCTAAGAAAACAAAATGTGAGCCGGTTATTGTGCCTGTGGTAATAGATTTAGAGTAGAAAGTATTTCGAAAACTAATGGATTTTGAGCATCATAAAAAGTCACAGGATCCCATTTATGACATGGCACGGATTCCCAATTCTACACATAAAAAAGTACGCATTTAGCAAATGTTTCTCCCCTTATGCATTTTTCAACCTCCAAAAGATTTGTTGAGAACTTTGCGAAGAGCTAGAAGTAGAAAGTTCATCAGACCAAATCACTGCGACAGTGGCTTGAAGCACGTACTAAAGTACTGAAATTCTTGAGGCGAGATGAGACGTATAGTGACTATGTAATGTAACAGCCCGCGGCTGCAGTTAGTGTAATAATAGATAGAAAATAGCATTTTTTATACGGTCAAACTTTTCAGGGTTGTAAACAAGTGGATAGTGGACTTTAGAAATATTGTTTTTAGAGAAACTAAAAAATAAATAAAAAATAAACTCTTCTTGATACTTAACTAAACTTGGGACACTTGGGAGGATAAAAAATGTCTGCTGGGACCAAAAATTCAAAATAGATTTATGTACAAAAGTACAAATGTAAATGGCTGTTTCACGACGAATTTGGTTGACAAAAACAATAGCCTACCCTAAGCCTACCAGTCCAACTTTAACAAATCCAATTTACGTGCTGCAAAGAAAGAAACAAATGAAAACAAAATGCATGATAGTTTTATCGTCAATGAGATGCAGAAAACAGTTAATGAATAGAATGAGATTGTCACAGATAATTTCTTCTTCTGGTGATTAAGTGAACATCTAAAGGTACATGTATGTATTTTTTAAAATCGGGGGAGTTGTAAGTCTTTAAAGACGTGACGGTTTGTGACATGCCAAATATATCAAACCAAACGCACACGGAGAATAAAATTTCTAAAAATACCCCTTAGAAAAAGTTTCATCAACTTGGTAATCTTAAATTCATCACTTCCGGAAGGACTCAACCCTCAACTTACGCATATACTACATTACATGTATAAATAGCGAGGAAATGTACGGAAACAAAAACAGCAAGTTATGCTTTTTTACCGAGAGTTGTCCCCTATTCGCACACTCCTTTCGGGCTTTTACTCTGCAAAGGGGGAGTTTTTTCGGTTCAAGTCGGATTTATCGGAGATGCGGGTTTCTAACCAACATGCTACGTTAATACAGTGGTTCATTCCTTCTCCTTCAACTCAAAATTGTCCCCTACACACACTCTTCTATTCGGGTTCGGGTTCGGCGTGCAGAGGGGAGATTTTTTTTCGGTTCAGTTGGATTCATCGGAGAGATACAGGTTCTCTGATACTTTCACACACGCTAAGCCAACACGTAAGCGTATTGTACGTTTGACTAATTTCAAAAATCATTTTGTGAGTAATAACCAAATTAAATACCATGTCATCCCCTGATTCTCCATCACCCACTACTCCAGAGTGTCCAGAGTCCTGGCTTGAAAATACTCCAGATGAAGTCTATAATCAAGTGCTGGAAAAGGATCGTGTAATTTCAAGACTAGAATGTCAAGTTGAAGAACAGAGACTTCTTAGACTTCAAGAGTCTAAACAAATTGAAGCAAAAGCTGCCAAAATCAAAGATTGGGTTTCAAATAAATTGAGAGATTTAGAAGAACAAAATGAAAGACTCCGTGAGCAGAATTTAAAATGTGAAACACAATTAGAATTACTTCGCTCAAGACTTGCACAATTATCAGAGTTGAACAACTCGCAAAATTCAACAGAAGAATCTTCACGTGACAGTTATGAAGAGATTTCACCGAGGTTATCCGCAACTGCGGCTTGTTTAGCAGCCATCAAGAGAAGAAGGTCAGGGGCTACGGTTAGTGAAGAACCAAGACCCGAGACAGACTCCTCGTCATCTGTTGACATGGAGGCTGCAGCAGCTATTCCAATTCCAATACCAACTCCAACTGCCCCAATTCCAATACCCAGTTCGAATTTGAGTCAATCAACGAGGTCCCTCCAAGAGTGCCCCATGATGAGCATGAAAACACCAAGAAAGTGCAGAACAACTTCTCAGTCTCCTCAAGAAAGTGATTCCACCTCACTAAAAGATAAATTAGATGAGGAATGTCAACGATTAGCCAGGGATTTACAAGCTGCAGTGAATGAATTGGTACGACAGGATCATGACTATTCTGAGATTTTTACTCCAAGTGATCCACCTGCATTGCCTCTACATCGATTTCCATCCTGGGAGTCTCGTATTTATGACATAGCGGCAACTGGACTCCAGACCTTAAAGAATGACAACGAACGTCAGCATTCCCCCGGTTTCCAATTCTCGATCCCAGTGTTTACAACTGTGAAGGGTAGAGCTAGTCAAATACGATCAGCCCCATTCAGCAGTGATGACACTGACAGTTCTGATGACGGTGAAGAGTTCCTTGAAGAGGTGTCAAGGACCAGTCTGTCACCCCACAGTGATGTCAAACTAGAATTGAGTGAAACGACGTCTGACTATGCTATACCACCGGACGCAATTGAACCTACAAATGCCAATGGCTGTCTTGAAAAATCTGGTTACTTGATCAAATTGGGTGGAAAATTTAAAACATGGAAAAAACGTTGGTTTTTATTAAAAAATGGTGGACTATGGTACTGGAGATCACAGCATGATACAAGAAGAAGACTTGGGACAGAAATATCCCTAAAAGATTGTCAAATAGTTCATGAAACGAATTCAATTACATTTGAAATCAAAACAGAGCAGAAGATTTATTACTTATCATCTGACACACTCACATGTGTTGAGGAATGGGTTAAAATATTGCAGAATGTACTTCGAAGGACAAGACTCCCACTTGAAATGCACAGTCCTACACTACAAGGTTGGATTGTAAAAATTACGAATGGGCTATCAAAAAAATGTTGGTGTTCACTCGTTGGAAAAATGTTTACATCATACAAGTCACCTTTGGACACGATCCCTCAAACCCAAATCAACATGAAGACAACGAGAGTGGATAACATAGATCACACAGACAGTGAAGATAAAGACACTTTTACGATTGGACTTTTCCCAAGTCAACAGAGTCCCATTTACCTCAACATGTTTTCGAAACAAGAGAAAGACACTTGGTTGTATCATTTAACCATAGTCTCATGTAAAGGGCACACAGATGGAACACCGTTTGAACAGATGATTTATAAATTAATGGAAATTGACGGAGATGAAAATTCTAATTTATGGAAGAATCCAATTTTATTACATAGTAAAGATATTACTGCACCGCTCACAACTTTATCAACAGAATCACTACGAAACGAAGCTATCAAATTGTCTAAGTCCTGCCAACTCTTTATGTCCGTGCCTTTAGACGCGTCCGGAATAGACTATCATGTTGTATTAGCTCAGAATGCTCTCCAACACTGCGTTCAATTTGAAGAACTTCAGTCTGAACTCTTTTGTTTACTCATCAAGCAAACTACAAAAATCATCCAGACACGAAATCGATTCAATAAGATTAAACATTCAAGACAATTCCTCCTGAATGCAACTCAATCTTTGTTCCTGTGTGACTCAAGCACGAAACTGACGTCACATCATCCAACACTACCGAATCGACCGCATCCCTCTACATCTGTCCCTTCATCACCTCTGCTCAACGGTCACCATTCTATGAAGTCAAACATTAGAAACTTTGTGTTCATCCAAGGATGGCAACTCTTGTCCCTCGCAATTTCATTATTCTTACCATCAAATAAATTACTCTGGTATTTAAGACAACATTTGAAACGGAATGTTGACAAGAGCGAGAGTGGAAAATATTCAGCTTATTGCCAGAGGTCATTGGAACGAACTTTAACTAACGGACGGCGTATTTACAAACCCTCACGTATGGAAGTATTATCTTTACTCATGAAAAATCCATTCCATCATTCCCTGCCACACTCCGTTCCGGTTCATTTTATGAATGGAACTTATCAAGTCATAGGGTTTGATGGGTCAACTACTGCTGAAGAATTCCTGTATACCCTTTGCCGTGAGATTGGCTGTAGGGATACATGTCAATCTGGATTTGGTTTGTATCAGGATGATCCATTTGATAAAGAAACAGACTATTACGTCCAACCATTTGAAAAAATATGTGACGTTATTTCAAAATGGGAAATAACACTCCGTGAGAAAGGGTTTGGAAAGTTTGAGAATCAACGGGCCGTCACGTTCACATTCAAGCAAAGACTGTACAGAAAGTCCAATACAGAAGAGACAGATCGGGAAAAACTACTTCAATGCTACCAAATTAACCAACAAGTTGTTATGGGATTATTTCCACTGACAAAGGAATTGGCTTTAGAACTATGTGCGCTCATGGCTCAGATTCATCATGGTGATTACAAGAAATCCAAATCACAACTTGACAGCAGCACAGTACCAGAAATTATGAAAAAGTATTATCCAACTCGATACACGAGTGAAGCTAGTCAATTAATAGACAAATGGAATATTTTGAAAGGAAAGAGTACGTTAGAATGTGCGAGAATATATTTGAATTGTACAAGAAAATGGAATTACTATGGAGCCAGTTTTTTCACTGCATCAGTCAATGAAGAAGAAACGATAATAGCAATATGTGAAGATGGAATCGGTATATTGGACATGAATCTTCAACAGATTGAAAAATATCCTTATAATTCTATTCATACATTCGGTGGAGCCATGGATGATAATTTTATGATGGTGATTGAGAAGGATTACGTGAAGAAGCGTCTATTATTTGGGGGGATATCAAAGCTTAAGATTCTCGAGATGACAAGACTAGTCGCTGATTATATAAATTGTACGCGTTCAAAATTAATACGAATGGGTGAATGAGAGATGGAGAGTGGTATTTCTGGAATTTTCAGAATTTGTGTTTTTTTATAAAATTAGATTCTGTATAAAATAAAATGGGTGAAATAATAAAGAAGGTTGTCGGAACAAATAATATTTGGAGAACCATACGTAGTTTCTTTCTTATTGTCTAAGCTAGCCAATTAACTTTATTTCTCCCCTTACCCCAATTTATATTTCATAACGTGATTTATCACTTAAAACGGGTCTAATCTACGGTCATGTATTTGTTCGATTGGACAATCTTTAGACCATTTTCATTCGGACTTTGAACCAGAAAGTCTACTTAGACATTAAAAAACAAAAAGACCATACGATAGACCAAAATTCGAATATTTCGAATGTACAATACAGACTACGCCATTAAATCACGAGTATGTAAATAGTAATAATGTGAAATAATAAATTCAAAGTAGAAAGTTATTCACGTTACATAATTCCTAGAAACCTTCAAGCAAAATTATAACTTCTAAACTTCGGGCAATCCCTCAGGCTTTCTAAATAAGTTCAGGTCTCAGGTGCTCTTACTCTGCGCACTTAACTTGGAAATGGGACAGAAAAGACCAGAACCATAGGGTACAATTAAAGGTATGAATCCTCCGACCTCCAACCCTCAACCATTCGAAATTACCCCCTTTCTATCGAAAGCTTCGTAACGGATGATTACAACGGTTTAAATTAATTTAAGTAATGTTCTTACCTCCTTGAGCTTGGCCGAATTGAATGGAGGAATGTGGGCCAGCATCGGTCAATATAGAAGAAACGGACGCCTCGTCAACAATCGATGTCGTTCCATCCTCCTCGACAATCGTCACAGTTGTTGGAATGTCCATGGAGTCATCTCCTTTCGACTCATCCTCGCTCTCAATCAATTCTTTCGGCCTAGAAAACAACACCAAATGTTTGAATTAATTTCCTTCCGTCCACGTTTATAATTTTAAAAAATGTACAAAATAATATACAAAAAAAATGTTTATGAAATGTCAAAGGAAGTTAGGAGAGTTTTACAGAATACAAACCATGGTATTTAGAAATCATGATTTTTTTAATTTAAATCTGATTTAGTTTGATTTTTTAGGAGCAATAAAGATCATGGGTTTTTCACGCCATATCCAATTAAATCAAGTAATTTAAATTAATGATTTCGATCTGATTAAAATCAACTGTTCTTTTTTTTAAAAATCCCTGATTTAAAACAGATTTTGATTTTTTTAAAGAAACTAGGAAACTACATCTTAAGTCATTACGTATATCATTTGTTAAAAAAATTATTGATTTAAATCAAGGATACCCTGCACATAACGGCTCATCGGCGGGTTAGACTCGTTTCGCATGGCTTCTCAATGTCAAGATATTATCAGTCATTGTGAATGTCAATTTGTCAATCGGGTCCTATTATATTCAATACAAGATTTGATAAAAAGTTGAATCCATTTTGTCTTTCACGACTACTGTAAATTATATTCACGTGCACGGGAATGTTCCATCCAGGGGATGTAAACAAATCCTATTCTGGGGAGAACTGACTACAAGGAAATACATATATTTTATCTTTATCTAGAAATGAACAGAACAGAGCCGTACTCATCAATTGATTGATTATGAATGTTCAGCTCCGGCATTCCCGAATATTCAATATTCGGGAGTTACAATAATAAATTATTTGGCTGAGCATGAATGGAAGATCTGTAAAATAAATCAAGTAATTACTACAAGTCTACAACATTACAAGTTAGTTAAATTACGAAAATAATTGCTAATCCTGGCACCTGGAAATTCGTTCCAAAGATCATTTTTCGTTTGATTTCCCACAAATAAAATATTTTCAAGAAAACTTCACTCCAGAATTCATGTCAGATTTTCCACCTAGCAATAATTCGACGTTCGAATTCGAAGCCTTTCAACCGTCACTGGAAGACACCCGACACCCGATGTGGAAGACACCCGATACCCGACAATGGGAACCGCCCATGTATATTCTTAACCTATTTTTGCAATGCAAAAAAACCTTCGGTTTTTTAACATTCGTCACTTGTTGGTCGCATAATTTAATTGAAATTTAGCTATTTAGGTTAATTAATGCAATTATCCGTTAGGTTAAGTCCGTCTAATCACTCGTTGTCCATTTAAAACCTAACCTAACCTAAAAAGAATTGTCGGGTATCGGGTGTCTTCCACGTCGGGTGTCGGGTGTCTTCAATCTCCCGGATTGGGAGCTAGTTTTCTTATTTTCCTTTCAAATTAACTACTCCAGTTCTACCATCCCTAAACAATTCAATCATCAAATGACTCCGGTCACGGTCGGTTAGTAGAATTTTCGAACCGACCTGTGACCTGGGCACATGGATCAAGAATAGCATTTCGACGTTATATTTGCCTCCATGCCACACGCCCACTCGTTCCTAATTTTTCAGACCCGGGTAACTGTAGAATATGGGTCAGTTGTTCCGATCGGCGGGTTTGGAATTTTAGGTCATCGTGTTAGCCGGGAGTAGGACCATGTTTCATTTATGATTAGTTAATTAGAATGGTGATATTATGGTGGTGGTAGCACAAGTACTAAAATTGAAGTGGTTGTGCTTACGTTATGTGAACATCCATGAGGAGGCCTGGACGAGGGGAAGGTGAGTTTAGTCCACTGAAAAGTTGGTTGATTCGTTGGAGGATGGCCAAAGGGCCAAATTGGCCAGTGACTCTGAGTCCGTCCTCAGTCCTCTCGTCCTGTGTGTTGAAGAGATTGGAGTTGTGTCCCGGGCTGAAGTGTCAGATGATCGTGGTGAGGTCACACGGTCACTATCATGTGAATGAGAAGTGAAGTCAGGAGGTTCCGTCTCAGCCAGAGGAAAAGGATCACCTGAGCACCTGACACACAGCGTCCTCAAAAACTGAAACCAAAAGAAGACGAAGAAAACTCACAGCACAGAGTACACAGGAAAAGTTTTAAACCTCACACATTCCTCCGACGAGCAACACGCAAATTAAACCTTTCCCTCTTTTCTGCCACGGCAGATGCCGTAAAAAGTGTTGGAGTGAAGGAGAAGCAGAGCGCAGAGGATGATGATGAGGATGAAAATTGAAGATTTAGGAATTGTGAGGAGATACAGAATTTTTGATTTTGAAAAAATGATTGAGAAATTAAACCATATATAGAATCTACTTTTCCACACAAACTGTTTCCCTTTTTTCACTCCGAGGAGGTCTTTCTTTTCTAGCATCTTTTGATCGCTGATATCGTGTGCATGCGCTTTATTTCTCTCATTTAATGTTAATTGGGACACAAGAAGGTTAATATTTCCACAAAACCATGCATGCATGAGAGACTTCTATGCTTACTTTACTTCATTCAACCCTTTTCTGATCGCCGATTGAAAAGTCTGAATTTCGGAAAATAGGTAATTAGAAAGTTGGAATTGGAAATTAAAAAATTGTAGGAAATTGAGATTGAGAAAGATGGAATAGAAATAGAATATAGAACACACAGCTTGCCCCAAGGTTAACTCTGCATCTGCACTACATACCGAGCGACGCGCGAAATATAGCCAACATTTCAATATCATTCTGGATTTATTACTTCACTTTTCAATTTTATTCTCTACTTGTAACTTTTTTTTTTAAAAAAAATATATTTTCACTAGTGTTTCTCAAAATAAAGCCTAAGACTCGACACACTGACACACGGTAAGAACATTTTTTTTACTATAAATACATTATTATCTGCGTTTGAAATTCAACGGCACAACCGATTCGAATGAATTTGATATATGGCAAATTAATTCGAATTTCTCTACAATGGTAAAATCAAGTAAGTTGCTTATGAATTTGTATTGTACATGTAGTTGTGTAGATTGTAGATGAGCGTTCTACACTATCACGACAGATATGATTTCATGGAAGATAAATTGAAAGAATTTATTACGTCATTTATCTTGTATAATATTTGTAACCTGTATTTAAAGAATTTGTGAATTATACATGTTTGTTTTTATATTTGCAGGAAAGATCGAGATCCTCTTAACAATTGAATCCACTGTAAAATGACAATTTTTCGACTGCCTCGATGGCTCCGAAGAATGGTTCGAAGGAATATGAATCCAATGGAAGAAGATCAGGCTTGGAAAATGAAGGACAAATTAGCTATTGCATATGCACTCATTGCTTGGAATGCTTTTGGATATGTCATTTACCAATGTTTTGATGGAAAAAAGCATTGGCCAACAGCTTTTGGAATTCGGAGTGAAGAAGAAGATTTGGTTCGACCTGGTTAGCTATACTACATTTAATGAAATATAATTATTTGGGCAAAATTTTTAATTGTTAATATTGTGTTCATTAATTAAACCAAACGCACTCCTTTGCATTTTACAGCTATGTCTTGGGCACACACGTTAGGAATTCCAAAGGCCTCTGTCATCAGAGTCTCTGGTGTAAATGTGTCTGTAGAAGAAAAGTTCGATCTTGACGAGGATACTGGAACTGCACTCCCTCATAACCCTAATGAAGGCTCTAAAACATAGTTACAGTCCCGAATAGTGCGCAATTGTAAATTCATTGTTTATTTGATGTACCTAAATTATTATTTTGTGTCTTGTTAGTGCGCAGTCCCTAGACAGGCTGAAAGAACACTTCGGTGTTACTATACAATGAAAAAATGAAATAAAACCGTCACTTCGAATCGAAGGTGAAAGACATTGCTACATAATTGAATAAAGTCTATATTTATTGAAATTGGAAGAACACAATTAAAATGAAGGGGTGGACGGCGATGGTGAAATGCTTGGTCCTTAGCACTGCACCGAAATGTGTTCGATGCGGTCCCTGTTCATGTCCAGGACCGGACCGCCGACCGGCCGGCGGCCTTGTCGGGCTGGAGCAGCTACCTGTTTATGTGCTCATATCCCAATTTTCCCAATCTCATCCAATCCCATTCCCATTTCCCATTAGCATTGACTTTTTCTCGATAATCCCTCCGTGTATTGGCGTGTATTACTGATGTACTATGTTAGCTGATAGCTAACATAGCTGATAGCGGATAGCTGATCCAAATGAAATTCTTAAGACTCGATTCGAGTTGTAGAATTCTTCCCCCAAAATGCGATTCTTGCAACAGAATTGAATTAGCTCGGAAATGCAACCGGTCTAACTATTATGAAATACGCCTGCGATGATAAAGTTAATTTTTTGGAAGTTTGGCATTTTCATTGGCTAAACTTAGAAATAATTATCAGAGTTGTGATTTTTGAGTTGTTCGACTCAATAATTCTAGATAAAAATTACTGAAGAAGATTGATAAGGTCTGACTGAGATTTGATTCCGATTCCGACGTGACGGGAGGAATGAATTAGTAGGATGGTCGTAAATATTGTCTCTATCTAATAAATGCAGGGCGAATTTGAATGGCATATACAATCAATCTGCGAATGAACATTTGACAATCTGAAAAGGGATCGATGGTTTTATGGACGGTGATTCCATAAGAACTTTCTGTGGTCAATTCATATGTTACATTTTCGGCTTGTCCGCATTGTCAGTCTAACATAACAATCTTCACTGTTTAAGATTAAGATATACGAACAAGAAACACGTCTAACTCACTCCATAAATTATAAAATGTATGACACCAGGAATAAGGTCGTTCTTCATTAAAATCTGTAAGCTTTTTTATTATTCAGTTCATAAAAGTGTCTAACATTTTTAATTTGAGTACATACTTCGACTTCCACATTGAAACATATGGGCGCGATCAAAATTATATACGCACGGTCGCACCATTAATCAACATTTGAAAACTCTGTAGGAACCATTATTTGGACACATTGGTGTTCCTCAAGAGATCGAGATAACTTATATACTGACGGTGATTCTATTTTAATACGAAGTTTACATGTAATTTCCTAATTAACCAGGAAAAAAAATCATCATACACTCACAAAAGCAGAGTAGATGTCAATACGATATAACTTTGGAGGATTCTCTCCTGGAGAGGTGACTACATTTCTGAAGTGATTTTATTTTACAATAAATTAAAATGATTCGGTGGGCGATTGAAGAGGCTTTGAGACCACAGCGCACAGCTCCTTAGTCTACTAAATAAACATTGAGTGTGAATGGTACTTTCCGACAACAATTTGTAACTGCATTTTTATATCTATTTGAGATACTAAAATCTACTTTTTTATGAAAACTTTCTTCCCGTAAACCTTTGCCTCTCCGTCTTCAGTATAAATCAGTCTTACTGGGCTTGACCTTTACCCAAATTCTGATGAACTATAATATCTGTGGTCAAGTTTCGACTTTCACCCTGTTAAAGTTTTGAAGAAATTCACTTGATCTTCAACCAGACATGCTACACTTCGAAAGATGTCTCATTTCATTTTCAATTTCATAGAATTGCCCAAAGTTACGTCAAATTAACAACCTTCACCAGTAAAATTACTCGAGGAATTAGAGTTTTTAGTTTTCAACATTTCATGTGCATTTTGTTTATAAAAAGTATCAGCCATGATGACTGAATAATATACAACTTGTTAACACCAATACTAAACAATACTACTATACACTAAATACATTTATAATAATTTTAACGACTAGATTCATATAATATTTCCCAACCGATGCGACAAACATTTTATATCCGCTGTACAGTACAACATCCGAACCAACAATACTTAATACTTTTTATACACACATTTCGGACACACATCACCTTTAAACTAATAGTCAAAATTGAAAAATCAAAATTTTAAAAAAGTTACAATAGGCTGGACTGGGGGCTTTCTGTTTTTCTTATAGTTTACCCTCGCATACTTATCGATTAGGTAATTAAACTTTTAGATTACAAGGAAAAAATCTGTCCGATGACTTCTGTTTACGTAATTGTCATACGAGTGACAAAGTGACAATGAGCGATATCCTATTAGATCCTTCAATTAATTGAATATGTACACAGCACGTATATATTACTAAGGTGCAGTTGTAGTTGTCTCTAAAAAACCACAACTATTTGGCACTGTGAACAAATTAAGCTGGCAGATTGACAAGCATATTTTTTTGACTTTGCGGTATACATTTTTAATCCAAGGCTGGATGAAGTTTAAAAGAGGAGAAAACATCAAGACTTGCAGTACAGAATAGTACGACTTCACCCGGTTTTAGACTTTGTTCCGGAAAATCAGAATTCTGGTTGCATTTATGACCTCAAAATATGTCAATCTGTTGTTTCCCCAAAAGTTGCATTCATTCTATAGAATTCTGCCTCAAAATCGGTGTCCTTCCGAAATGGGTTCGACGTTTTAAGGGTGACATTCTTTTTATAGCAAAAACCGTTAAGAATATGTGCATAATCCAATACATTGACTACGTCGGACTTTTAGATTTTCATTTTCATATCATTCGTTCATTCGTGAGGGAAGTTAGTTACATTTCTTGCATTTCGATTTCTTGGCAATAAGCAGTGATGGCAAGGAACATGGAGGGAAAAAAAGCACTGAAGACTACAAGCGTACATTGGATGGAATTGTGATTGGGTTACAGTTACATTGCATTGGATCTGTATGGCATCATGTCATTCTACGTTTATTTTGTACAAAGTAAAGTACCTAAACAAAAAAATCCCTAATGTCTACGACATACACAGTTGGGTCCATGTGTGTACGAAACTAGCTATTAATAAAAGTGAGTTGAGTGAACCAATGAGTAGTTCCAACGAAGTAAAGTAGTAAGTAGTATCTTCTTCATATAAGAGATTCCAAAGTTTCATTTTGTTTTAGTTAATTTATCAATCCGTTTCTCCGTGTATGGAAAAACAAAAGTAGTAATTAAATTCCATTCCCGGAATTTCTATTTGATTAAACATCTCTCAGCGTTTTCATCACATGGCTAGGCCAATAGAGCCCTTTAAAAAAATCTTGGCGAGCATTTTTCAGCGTAGACTTTTCATCATTCCAGTTAACTTCCTTCTAGTCCATTTTTCCCCAGAGCGAAAATCATCATACTCCTTGGGCGGAACGTCCGGGATTACTATTCCGCGGTGTCAGCTCCACACGAAGAGAAGCATAGGAGTTGACTCAAAATCAGCTCCTTGGTCTAGAAACAAATGAAAAATAAACATTTTAAAAAACAATTCAAAATGTTTTTCACACCTTGTATGATCCAGTATGAATTAGGGAGTAGAATGGAGAATTAGTTCAGGTATTGAGAGAGTTAAGCTTCTAAAACACCCGTAAGAGAAAGTTTTGTTGAGAAAGCATAATGTACATACAATTAAGATTTATAGTAAGTCACAAAGTTTAGAGTTGCATAGATATTGAGATTTAATTAAGCATTGTACTTATAAATGAATCAATCTGTGTCATGCATTTTTTGGATTCACTGCTTTATGTTTTACTTTATAACGTTTCTTCCCCTCTACTAGCCAGAATATAAGTTGGGGGTAAATGAGTATCGCCTATGTGCCTGCTCTACGAGTGAAATACACTACGATGCTTGACCATGCATTACGACGCGAGGTGAATTTTAGTTAATGCCTGATGTGTGAATGGACTATTTGGGATAAGAATTTGATCTGCAGTACAACATGTGGATTATCATTCTGATTTAATTATGTTCATCGTTGCGTAGCGTGAAATAGTATAAATTTTTGTAGATGATAAAATTACAAGATATATCGCCCTGCCATAACGTCCGAGACATTGGAGTAATATGTACCAATGTTATCTGAGTGCAGGTTATAAAAATTCCCTCAGACAAACTGGCTATCGAATTTTTATTTGTGCTGTGAAATATTGAGAAGTAAAACTTTGAAAAAAAATGAAAATACTCCGGTATGCATACCACTATCTACATACAGCATATAAGCATGCAGTTAGGATTTGCCTTTCCGAATGAATCATTACTCTGAGACTGAAAAGTACATCTTTATTCTGAAATGACTTGAGTTTCCGTCAAATGCATTTCGTTAAGAACCACATAAAAGTGAAAGTGCTTTTCTCAATTACGACTAGAGCATATACATGTATCCCGGCCATACCTTCCACTGTAATAACATGTCCGGTCGTTTTGAAAATGAAGATGGTACTATGGTACTACAATTACTGTTGAGCCCTCAAGTACTTGTTTCTGTATAACGTCTTATCACTTGAGTTTACCATTGGAAAATTAATTATATCTCGTGAGTATTTTTCAGTCAGATTTCTTGGTGATCACTCCAATGTAATTTAGCATTATTTGGCACACTTGAAACTGTAGTACTGCCAAAGTACATACAAGATGGATTTGTACGAAGCCATAAAGAAATCAATCTCACAAATTGAGTCTAAACTATAAAATTCGTGACAACTCAGTTCAGTGACTTTAAAAGAGCCTAGACGAGTAAAGTTAGTTAACCGCAAACATACAGTTCTTGTATCTAGAACAGTGAACAAAACCTTTGCAAAGACATGGAATTCATGTTTCACAAAAGTAAATCAAAGCCAAAAAATCGAACAATATAATACAGTAAAGTTTGCAAAATTCACCAAAGTGTACTACGAACTGTACGAACGTCGTAAACATGTTCTAGCGAAATCTTCTCAAGTGTGAAGAGAAATAAATATTCCAAAAAAGAGGAGCAGCTGTGTCTTTGACACTTCTATTTTAAGGATAAATTTTAAGAAATTGTTCATCGTTAGTCACACTTGGCTCATCATAAAAATGTCTACATAAATACTAAATTCTAAACTAAAGCTATGAAAACTGACGGACAAGTTACACAAGGTCATCCAAATCTCATTTCCTTGAAGACAAATCAGACTGTAAAAGCACAACAAAGGGCGATACATAACAAGTAAATCTGTAAGCCCAACTTAATTCAATAAATTGCTGAGTAAAATAAATTCCATTTAAAATGGTACTCTTCGAAATTTATTTCCCCGTTCCCCATATTTTCCAATCAATGTAAGCATTTCCAACAAAAAATATTTATTAAGATGATCGTAAATTTATCATGTATACGTATTTCTATCAATTCCGCGATCAACAAATTGTATTCGGGAAAGCTTTATCTGGTACCGTTCTGTATCTTCGAATAAAATACACAATACAAGCACACATGGCGCGGGTGAGATTTAATTTAGGTAAGATAGAATGATATTTTTTGCGATATTTGTATTTGGCTTAATAGTCTGGTAGCAAAGAACTAAAATTATTTTGGAATCCTATTGCAGTGCTACTTTACTGGAAATACCAGAAGATGGTTTTGTAAGTTTCGTCAGAATCTACTTATTATTTTAATAGTCAAAATTTTGTATACTTTTAAATGGGTCATATTGGATGAATCTCTTGAATTGGTTTCTGATTCTGTCTGCTTTCCATATTATAAGATTGTTTCCTAATTTTTTAAATTAAAATTGAACTGTAATATCTCCCAGAGCAAAAAAAAATAAACATAATTAGAAAGTTGATTTGTTGTTTTAATTATGACAGAAGTGTGAGAATAGAAGAGTAAGTTGGTAAAAGCGGAGTGTTGGAGAAAAGAGACGGAGGAGAGGAGAAAGGGGTTATTGAACTGATCGTCAGAGTGAAACTTTACCTACGAGCAAGGATAGTGAGGATTGACGGTTCCGTATATGCAAAAGTATGAGAGGTACATACTACCCGAAGTGGGGATATCCTTCGTGTCACAACGTTGTCCTTTATAGCCTTCTGCGCATCTGAAAATTAAACAAATAAATCCGTTAGTTTCACACAAACTTATATTATCTTTGCCCTACTCCGTATGAAAACTAAAGAAACATCAAACACACATTTGCTTTCAAAACGTTTCAGAGAACAAACCGCTCAGATCTGATATTTGTAAAACTGATCTAACACGCAGTCTGAATATTTTGATTGAGATAATCGGATATATGAATCTGCTGATGATTGTCTGGATTGATCAGCTATCTGAGTCAACCTATTCGATTTATTTCTTTTTTAAAGTACCTTCCAAAAATATTCAAGCATAATATGCTAAATTGATTGTTTGATTTTTGATCACTTCTTTACCTCATTTCAGTCATTAGCCAGCTCTAATCTTACTTGTTTTCGACAAAGTCAAAAGTATGACCCGTTTCGAAGGGGTCATTGTTTTTAATACAGTTTTATCTCAAGAGACACACATTTCTCTTAAGTTGGACAGGATTCCAATATTTAATTTTAAACGTATTCTCAGAATTAGAGTTTGCGATGGATCTAAAGTACACTATTATTCTGTCATCACGGACATCAGTCTGTTTTCCTCTTCCTTGGTTTTTATTTGGGACTACATGTCTGACTTGAGTATCTCTGTGAATCTCTGTATATATAGACACTACATTGGGAGTCTATAATACTATTTTTATAAAAGTCAATTTTCTTTTCTGGAAGTCATAAGATTGAATGAGTACATGGTTGTGTTTAGACTTGTTGTGACAGTTCTAATGATTAGAGTGAAAGAGAAGAGATATGCATCATTGCCAGAAAGAAAGTGAACTAAAGAAAATAGTTTACTCAAAAACACACAAAAATCATTTCTCTTTTTATTTCCTAATCCCATCATCCATTGACCTTTACATTTTGTGGAAATAACCGTGGATAGGTATAAATGACTCCGTTTAAGTGCTCGTGATACTCGATGGATTGTAGGGAGAGTGAGATGTCCGAACTTAATGCCTAATTCGCCTTCTTCAGGCAATTGCAAATAGGCAAAGAACTTATCTCGTGTTATCTCGTGTGATTGATTTAGTCTATTCCCACAAAAGATTAGTGAGCCAGATAGTTGTCCAAGACAAGGTTACACATTACTAGGAATGAGCTAAGACTTAAGACTGAAGGTCATTCTAGTAATTTCACCAAAGGTTCGGTTGCGGCATTTAAGTTCACTAAATTACAAGGCAAACGATTTTGTTCTTTTCCGATTACGGCAGAGGGTTTTCTATGAAAATCAGATATAGGTCAAGTTCACCATATAAGATGAAGGAGAAATGCTGAAATTATTTCTTAACCTTTGAAGCCTCTTAGAGAATCTGTTATACATATAGAGGTATGCTTGTACTATCCAAGTAATGTATCACTCCGGACTGTCCGGACCGGCGGAGTGATCTGGTTACGATTACCGACACCGGAACCGGATAGACAGAAAATCCGGATTAATCTAATGTGTTTCTGCACATTACACATATTGGCAATCAGTACTGTTTTAAACATTGCATTATTCCGAGGACCCATCGCGTCTCCAAACAGCTCTGTCGAACTCATTCAAAATGGGCTGAGGTTCACCCTTTGAACAAATGATTTTCAATGTATGGGTAAAACGTAATGGTTCATCTCCATGTTACGTTGTGCTGGTAAACACTAGGAAACAGTGAACCGGGACATGCACTTGCATAAGGATATTAGGGCAAAGGCATGACACGGCACAAGTTCTTTTGAAAGAAAAACTGAAATCGTGTGTGCTTTCGGAAAAGTCATGCCATATGATCGTTTTTTTTTCTTCCTTTGCCACCGTATTCGTATTTCGTAACTGGTAACGTTAACGTACGTGTACAATACTCGTCTAATAAGTTTTGTAGTGGAGTAATGGGTTGGTTCGTGCGACCGGAGTAGTGCAGTGCATAAAAGCGTCACGATTTTATTTTTAGGTCCTAACCAACATCTCCCTCGCACACAGGAAAAAAAAATTGAAGACGAGAGAAAAAAATATTTTCACTGCAGCACACTTGTGTGTTTCACTATGAACCATTTAGAGACTCGTGGTCGTGTGTTGAAATCTGGTCTGAAATTTTAGGATTCTCTTCCATTTTTTTCTCTTGTGTGTGTCTCCTTTCCCTCTTACCCTCAAAAACTCATGTGTTTTCACAGCCGTGTCAAATATGTAATCTGAATGTGTACCAGTCTCGGCTCCAAAAACTGACTTATGGACATACAGTACAGTACAGCAGCCTCCCTTAACAAAAACTTTCCCTTTGACCGGTTCTTGGCCGCATGGCACCGGCAAATCGTTTCATGAACAAATGACAATGAGTAAAGGACGCGAACCGCGCCATGGAAATTCGGATTCATTACAATCACGTACTACTATATCAGTACATTTCTGTCTCAATACAAGTGATTCCATTATTATGGAAGGTGGTTCTCGGGAGACTGGGAATTCTTGAGACGTTTCACCGAAAATCCATGTAACTCACGGACGAAACACCTTAGCTTGGGAATGCTTCAAGTTTGAATCTTTTTGTCACCGGGGCTGCTTAGATTTATAGAACAATGTGTGAGCGCAATGCAAAGTGACATTACACCTGTCAAAAATAATTACATAAAAGAGCTATTCGGATAATATACGGCTGGCGTACTAATCCGGACATTTCCTGTCATGATACGTCTAATATTTTCAGGTGTTCCACCAGTTTGTCTATAACATTCCATTGGCTAGACTCGCATAACTCGAGAAGCTCGTTTATCAAAGCTTCTTAATCATTACGGTAAATCACAAAAGGTCCTATCTGTATAAACTGTCCGCGGACTTAAAAATGATAGGACGGCTCCACTAGGGATTTTTCGGCTGTGAATGTGAAATCTCAAGGCGGTTGGCAGTCTGAACTAACTGAACTACATGGTCTCTTTCATTTTGACAATCACAATCATTCATTTTCAGAATTAACATTGCAGTTAACGATCCCACAATCCTTGGGTGTAATCAAATTGTGTTTATTACGAATGATTCTATCTCTTCCGCATTGACTGGTGCCGTCTCGTCCTTGTCGTCATTCATGAACTAGGTTAGAAATCGTATGGAAAATCCAGTGTTTTGATTTAGTTACACCTAATCACTTAATTAGATGTTTAGAGGTTACAAGAGATGAGAAAAAAATGAGGAGTAGGCATTCAAATGTCGACCGCATGTCTTAATATGAAATAATGATGGTTTGTTGGAATTGAATCAAAGTATTTCCAATAGGATTGTCAGTTGAGATTACGGTGTCGGTTCTTAAGAAGAATAAAAAACATAAATAGGACAAGAGGGTGGGCTGCATGGGTACTGGAGGATGAGTAGAATGAACTCGTGCCTCGACTCAAGAGTCACAAAATAAGGAGAGGGAGAAGTAGCTACAGAATAAAAACCCAGATCAGATCAGACAGCGTGGACCCTAAGAATAAAAAATACGAACCGCAGGGTCACAAATATTTAATGTACCAGAGAGAGAGACTTAAGAAAACAATGTCATTGAAACTAGACGAATATTGTACGCATAGGGTGTATCTGCCTGGTTTTGAGGTTAGTCTGTACCATATGGATTACATATTTGTGACCCTGTGAAAGTAAGTGGCTGGAGAAGAATAACTATAGCTGTTTGTAAGAACACAAGAAGTTATGATGGCTCCGCGCCAATTTAAGACACTAAAGAAACAAAAAGAGTTAGACTACAATCATTTCCGTCCTCGTCTTCATCGTGTCATTTGCTTCCACTGCACTCCACTACTGCTCCTATGAAAAACAGCAGGGTGTAATGAGTCTGGAACATTCAAACTCAACTCTTTTTGCAATCCACAAGTCAACTTTATAACGTGCACCAACATTACGTCTAGTTTGGGCCAAAATTGTTTCATCTTAGCCCATATGAATGTTACATTGACTATTTTTCAATTTACACATTACATGCACATATTACAATTTTAATATGGTGAGGGTTTGATCCATCCGAAGACAATGCATGCTCTTGGGTCGCGTGAGTTTGAATTCTAACTTCAGAGTCTTTAAGTAATCGTAAATAGCTAATTGTACGAGCTAGAACAGATTTGATGAAATTTTCACTTACTGACAAACATATTCTTCGATAGTCTCGTAGTAGCTACAGGTACCTCCGTTCAAACAAAAATTGTTGTAGGGACATTCACTACTTCTCAAAGGCCATAGTGTCGTCGGCGTCGTACCTGTCAAAAATAATTAGAACCACTGCGATTAGTTTACGAAACAACTAAGGATCAAGCAAATATTTAGCAAAACAAACAGAGAATTTCGGAATTATTCTAACGAGTTTTACCGCTAAATAGTTAACAAAACAAAATATTATCTTTGTTTAGGTTTTAATTAATTAGCGAGTAAGTTCACAATCACGCTAATAATCTCGTATAGAGTTCAGACATTTTATTTTGTATACAGTAAGAATGAGTTGCAAATATGATGGAATGCAATCTTACCGACGGTCTTAGAAGAATTACTAGGAGATGAAAGAGTCGTCGTAATAACAGGTGTTCGTGGAAGTAGTACTCGTGTCGAGGCAGTCGCGGATCCAAAATCATTTTTAGCCTCGCACATGTACAATCCAGCATCAGACTCTTTCGCCTTACGTATCACCAGTATTGACTGCCTCCTGAAATGTAAATAAATCCCGTACTATACAGAAAATGTTATCACATTCACCATATTTTGTACACCTTTTACTTTCAGTTTGCTACTGTTTTTATAAATATTGTCAAGAGTTTCTTTATTCTACATTTCGATTATTCCACAAGTACTAATGAGAAACTGTGTGCCATTTTTTAATGAGACCATTTCTTCTGAGGGATCGATCCTAAAGCAAAAACAGTAAGGGCTGCATGAGCCACCTTGCTAATTATTGTTAACTTTCTGTTATTCTCAGCAATTAAGAGTAGAGTACACATGTGTTGTGGCTTAACATTAATTTATTCGCCAAAACATTTCAGTCTGCTATGAGTCTGGACTGATGAGTGTGTGACGGGATCATCGCTCTGTTGTTTGCTTGTTGACGTTGTTCAGGTGTTGAGACTTTACTGGTGAGAAGGGTTTTTCTCACTTGTCATCATCCATGTGCTGTCTCTTCACCCAACAAGATGTAAACTTAAAAAACTGGATTTGCCATTTGATATTTGGCCAACTAAGGGAGACAGGCCGAACAGGAACAGTAGTAGTACTACTACTACTACTGGCTGATTTCCCCGCCATGCGCTTCCACGGCTCATCAGAGAACAGTTTACTTTAAGAAATATTATGATGGGGACTCCTTTTTTTCTACGCTAAATAAATCAAGACTTTGCTTCAGAAGGGTCTAACTTGTATAACTACTACCTTTGGAAATCGGACTAGACCCCGGCTGATTTTTTGGCCCGAGTCAAGTCTGACCTAAACTAAAGAAAGCAACATGACTTTTTGGCTCTCCAGTCTGGCCTACTCCGACAGAACTGAACAGAAGTCAGACATCGCAGACAAATCTCATCAGGTTGATTTATCAACCCTAACAAGCACCTTTCTCCAGTTATTTATAAAGGGCTACCGCCTTGTTTACTTTTTTTGGTTCGGGTTTTGTTTGGTTAGCCAACACTTCAATTTTTCTTTTCAGTTCTTGGACGAGTCTAACTAAAGATTTGGCAGAAAATTAGATGAGAAGCAGGTGGGGAGAAAGATTTGAACGTGTTAAACTAAATATGGAATAAGAAAACGATTTCTACCTTGCAAAAATCTTCCTGTTCATGTCCAGGTTCAGGTTTACTGTAGGACAGGACAGGGCAGGGCAATGCAGCTGGTTGCCGTGCCTGACTCTGTTCTCAAAATACCTTGGTAATGTCAGTCATCAAGACACTTTGCTCCTTCTGAACATTTTATCTACGAATGGGTTTATCTGACCCATTTTCTTAGAAGTGTTGTATATTTTCTACAGAAACTCATAACGTATTATGGATGGCCATTCGGATTGCACAGTTCTATGTACCACCACGTAGTGTATGCTAATAATAAGGAAAAAGTTTGAGGGAATGGATGGCAAGAGCCAATTGGCGTCAGACGAACGACTTGTTGCAAAAGCAATTTCACAAGAATACAAAATACTGTGCATATGTTGTATTTAACCGTCTAAAATCTTTGGGGTGTAGAACTCAAATCATTTTTTTTGTTTTAAACCAATAACTTCAAATACTGAGAGCCAAATTTTGGTTACTAACTACGATTCGACGTATTAACCGTAGTCTAAACAATTCAACAGATCTTACTGGGAATACTACAAAATAACCACTTGGTAAATGTCAAATATGGATTCATAGAATTTAGTTCTAAACCTTAATATCTACTCAGACAGCTTTCGGGGAACTAACGACTTTAAAATATACAAAACTGGAGAGATACGCTTTCCATGCAAGAGGACTTCTCCAAGCGATCGTACTCTAGTACTCGTAAACCAACTACGTGCTACGATCAGCAGTACATTTCACCTGTTCATAGGAACTGCGGTACAACGACAAACATCGACAGACTTTATACTGGTTGCGTATTATTGATTGGGATCAAAATGTTTTCCTTGAAAGCAACAGTAGTCATGAATCGTTGTAGTGTTCAGCGTTCATTCTTTTCCTCAGTATTTTCTTCTGTAAGAATTTATGTGAAAGAATAAACTGAGATTGCTTTCACTTTCAGGTCAGTGTTGTACAAAATAGTCTTTCCCATAGGCCTAGAAAAGCACGGTGTATTTTTTTCCTATATCTATGGTCTTTCCTATCGGACTGTTCGTGGTTCAAGACAGTATCATTTGCATATCGATTTACCGTTGTTTAGATTCGATCCCTCTGACAGACATGATGTGGTAATTGCTTTAAATAAGTTTCTCTCCACTGAAATTTCCTCAGATATGACAAACTAGAATCTGAATCTGATCTAGAGGAACTCTTTCGCAAGCAAAATTAACTGTTCCGTAACAGAAAATAACAGAAATTTTAAATTCACTCTTACGCGGTGAAATCAAATGAACTGACTTCATTGTAGAAACTAGGGCGCTCCCGGTTAGCAAACCGTGATTTCTGTGGATAGTATTACGCAATAATCTGTATAGACGAGCATTGTCTAATACTAGTCAGGTTTATTTACCTTTTAGCCCGGAGTCGGTAACGACTGTCGGCGAAATTGACAGGTTTCCCATCTTTGTACCACGTGAGGCTAGGAACTGGGTTGCCACTAGAAAATTTAGAAATATACAAAGTTGTAAAACGATTTACTTATGGAAATTTTTCTTGTGACGATAAAAGGCGCTCCTTAAAGAGAACATATCATAACATATTGTGCACTGAAATGGATGAGTATTGTGACTTTTTATGTGTCTAACAAGTCTCTGGTTAGTGTTTGTTGCAAATTTGCACTTGGCCCTTGAGCACTTAAAATCAGTGGCTTTTTTGTGAATTTCTGTTTGATGTTCCACAAGACTGGTTTTAGTGGTGAATTTTTTTTTGCACTGTAGACAAACAAATGTCCCTAATCCTTTAGTATATTTTTTAGTCACTGCCACTTCGACTTTTTTTGGTACAGGTTTTGGTGTTAGTTTCTTGTAATTTCTAATAAAACTAATCAATGACTTCTTGTCCCAACCACTCAGTTCTTCAGGTTTTTTGAAATCAACGATTTCTAAGTCACTGTAGTCAATGTTAGGGCACAGATTTCCTTTTAACTCAAAAATATCTGTGCCTTTTAGTTTTTGCATCACTTCTTCAACAGTTTCGATTGACCCCCAATGCGCTGAAAAATGTCTATTCCTGTAAACTGTTTCTCCGTTTCCAATTGGGCAGTATTTGTTAGGATTGAATTGGTGATAACAGTTAATGTATCTTGACAAAAGATAGGCGTCTGCTCCTGCAGCTTTTAACGGTAATTCTGAATTTATAAACTTCCCAACTTTTGTTTTAAAAACTCTTTTGGTTAAAAAAATAAAACTTTTTTTTGTTTCACTTCCAGTTTCTATAGTGTAATTATAGGTTCCGTTTTCACTTTCACTATAAGTTTGGCAAACTTTCCTCGAGTCTCCAGACAATGTCGTAACCCTTAATTTAGGTTCTGCAGGGTTTGTGTTGTCAACCCACAAACACGTTTTGTAAAGAAATTGTCCAGTAAATAAATCTTTATCTTCATCCAGAACAGTTTTAATTGCAGAATTAAACTTGTTCATTTTGCCTAACGTAACGAACTGAACTAAAAAAACCGCGTTTTGAACCTTGCGAATTATGGGGCAATGCGAATCTCAAATCCATATCAGACTTACCGTCGTAGTCTACATTTAACCCGGAGTCGCTCTTTCAGTTCAAGCACCATTTCCTTGGGTGCTGCAACGCCAGGTGCTTGTCCTAAATACAAAAATAAATTGTGTATTAGGTAACTTCTAATAAACGATCATCACTCTTACCGTCTAACCCGACTGGTCTTTCGTTACATTTTCTAATGAAGTGAGACATCTAGAATTATGCCCATGCAGATAGTTTTTATGTATCAGTACTGCTGGAAGGAATGCGTATATAAATATTTAATGGACATTTTACAATTGTAACAAATTGTAGATTCTTAAAAATGCACACTCTCTGACGTCTGTCAGAGTTTAAGGAGAAGAGAGTACAAATTCCTCTTCTTTGCATCTGATGGAATCCAGAGCATTTGCAAAATTGCATACACGGCCCTAACACTAGTTAATCACTGTTACGTGTAGGTCAAGTTCATCACACAAAATATCTGTCGCCAAATGAAGTGTTTAACCTTTTAATCCCGAGGCTGACTAAACGGTGTTTGTTTAACTTGTATTAAAAAGAAGTCCAGTTAGAAGTAAGAAATTAAAATATGGCGAAGTCAAATGTCGAAAGATAAGAAAGTCAAGAAAGTGTCCGATAGAATTTAAGTTAGAAGAATGGAAGAAAAATATAATATCGTTAGTCTATCCGTCCGAAAAAATGTCGTTTTTCTGTACAGTCGAAGAATTACATAAGACACTTTATACAGGCACAAATTTTCGGCTAAGAAAATGTTACTCCAACCATCAAAATAAATTGAGTTTTCGACATGTAACGGCCTTGCGTGTATTGGTTCAAGGATGTACGTATCTAGCACAGTTAAGGCATTGCGTGCGACTGCTTTGACTTTTGACTTGCCTTGAAAATCTTATATTCGAACCTATGCATGGTCAAAAATATGAAGGATTTTGTCTCTCCAAGCAATCCACATGAAGAAATAAAAAATTATTCCAACAAAATATTATTTGAATACATATATAAATACTGAACATTTTAAAGTTCGAATTTTCTACACCCTGTAATAGGAACAGTGGAAAGTTGTAAGTACAGCAGTAGCTTAGCTACCCCAAAGAAAGTGCTACTTTCACCAGGTTTGTTGTTCATGGTACTCTAGGAATTTTTACTTTTATTTTGTAATCCTTTGGATTGAAAGTTATTACACTGTCGAGTGAATTTCCTTTCAGAGCCTAACTTGGGTTGAGTGTTAGAGCGAGATTTGTTAGTCACATTTATTAGATAGACGCTCAAGTTTAGCTCACAAATTCTAGTCATTGTCTGAATCCACTCTACTCTCTCCGTCCAACAGTAAACTTCAAAGCCGGAAGTCGAAAAACGTTAGTTCCTCAGGGTTGAATAGGAAAACTTGTAAAAAGAAGAAAATGTTTGAGCAAATCAAGAGTGAATTACGAGTTGAGGAAACATTTCCAAGAGGAGAAAGGAAAGACTCATGGAAGAGCCCACCGTCTGAGAAAACTTTATTCCAAATTCTCTTCTTTTGCAATGAGTAACAAAGTAACTTTTCAATCGTAAATATTTTCTCTTCCGTACGTACACGAGTGGAAAATTCATTCCACAAATCAGACTTCACATCCACTAACTTGACCAATAAGAATAAATGTCTTTCAAATTCTGTTTTGAGGTCAGGGAGTCCTTGAGCGATCACTGACCTCCACTCATTCCATATAAATTCAAAGAAACTGGACGCGGACACATTGATCGTACTTTACTATTTTTAAGCAAGTTTATCAAGCTTGAATGAGTTTCTACCATTATTCATCCATCGTACTCCCACGTAATGTATGTAAATTATAATGAGCAAAATCCGGTTCAGAAGAATCCGATTACGGAACAGATCATTAATTCGTCACTTTTAAATCCATTCAACAAATAGTACATGTTTGTTTATATATTCAGTTCGCAATTACTCCAGAAAGTAAGACGTATGAAAATAATCAAAACAGTAAAGTGTTTGGAAACGGATTGTCTAGCATTTTTATATAAATTCATAGTCATGCTCCAATTCTCCTAACTATTAGCGTTGGGGATAACTGAACTGGTTTATTCCGTTCCCACTCTTACGTATAATTATATTTATAACCTGTCTAAGGATATAAGGACGTGATGATTTGATTGATTTCGTGGTTCATTGCTCTCCAGGCAGTTTTTTTTCACGTAATACTTTACTTCACACTGGAGTTATATTGCCTCCTTGCAAAAAAATGACTTTACAGGGTTCAATTTCTAATATATCTGCCTCACTACATCGACATAATCCAAAATGTCAAACTAATAGAATATTTTCCTAACAAATAATTGGAGATCATTCATTTACTAATCACACAAGTAAAAACTCATTGTCCCCACCTATATGCCGTTACCATGAAACAATAATAATAATAATAATAATAATAATAAGTGCTCTCTTTATTTGAACTCAGTAAATCTCATGGAATATTTGACAAA
>JAQIXO010000116.1:0-38166 GCA_034700305.1 Protaphorura armata
TCTTGCCATGGGATGCCATGGGGTTGGGATTCAATCCATGGGATCCCAAAGTTTCCCATGGATTACTTACGTGAGGGCACCTTGTCTGCCATTTTGGATCCTATCCCCAACCATTTGATTTTCGTATGGACAGTGACTGTTAAACGGGAAGAAGATGAAGGGGTTGGAGTCCAAGGCCCATCCGCCCAATCGAATGTTCATGATCATGCCAGTCTCATGAATGAAATTGCGACCCAGGAGCACTGGACAGTCCGTGGGCAGAGTGGGGAGGAGCAAGAAGCTCACTGGCGTTACACGCCCATCATGCCATTCCACTTCCACGCTCACCTTCTCGACGACGGATGTCCTTTGACCTCCAGCAAATCTTAGGTTGAGATTGCAAGTGGTCCTTGGGACTCCCCGACACCACACAATATTAATGGCCGTAGCTCCAAGGATACAGTCAGAGGAGCCTGTGTCCAACAAGGCTGAGAAATGCCATCCCAGAATGGATACGCAGATCGTGGGCTCAGGGTACATCCTTGTGCCACCTGCCGGGATTTCCATGAGTTGGGCTGGGGGTCCGAGATGTTGGACATCCATGGATGCTCCATTTCCGGGGATAAAGTTCGTCCGGACTGCCCGGGACGAAAGTACATTTGGCATCGCAGGTGGACGGGCGATTAAATTTGGCATCATGGGTGGACGGACGGTCAAATTTTGTACCGGAGGTGGACGGATGACTAAATTTGGCATCGCAGGTTGACGGACTGCATTTAATAACATCATAGCAGGAGACATCATTGGCCCCTGTACTGGTCTCGTTGGTGAACGTCCGGCTGAGAATGCATTTTTAAAAATTCGCACATTGAGTTCAAGGAAAATTTTTTACATTGCATTGGTAAAAGTTATGAAACCTCTCTATAGGGGCCACCTTCATAGAAGGACTTTTCAGAATTAATAGTCGCCTCAATTATTCGAGGTCTAAATTTTTAAGTTTTAGGCTATTCTGAAAGACTCATGCATGGGGTGCGCCCTCATCTGTCTAATATTATTTATCATTTTTGTGTAATCGCGTCAACCGATATCACAATTGCAATCATTTATTAATTTTGTTTAGAAATATGGACTTATAGTTTTAATTAAGTATGGCATGCAATTAATCATGTAAATATTAAAGTATGCAAGTTTGGAGCTCATTCTTAAATCGGACCAGGCTGAGAAATACGTCTGCTGAATAAGCCAAAAAGGGTAGATTTATAGAAATTGACTCCTCCTCCCTCCTCAAATCAGCCAACCGCAGAGGAGGGAGGAGGAGTCAATTTCTATAAATCTACCCTTTTTGGCTTATTCAGCAGACGTATTTCTCAGCCTGATCACAATCCCTGGCTTCTTTGTATTACATATAATACTAGGACGCATTATTAAAACTTTATAACGCGGCCAGAGTCGCCAGTCAGTTGATTTAAACGGGCAAATTCCAACAACGGTCAATGCTTAAATCTAAAGACCCCGATTGTTGGTTAGTGACGAGGGAAGTTCTTTGAACGAAACTCGTATTTGCCATTTTGTTTGCATTTGCAGACCTACCGCTGGGGTGAAAATATGAACAGTTTACTTGACGGAGGATTTGATTCCCTTAGATGCCCGCGTGAAAAGTCTTGGACCAAATGAGTAGTGGTGTTGTCTATTAACCCCTTCCACGAGAAATACGGTGTGAGGGTGAAAATGGACGTAAAACGTCGCAATCACGCTTTAACGAAATGTCTACCTCGAAACTCCTCTTGTGACCACGAATTATTAAAATAACTCTTCCAAGAAATTAAATATTACTAATTTTAATTTAGACTTGACATGAGTTAAAAAAAACGGTCCAGACACTAGAGAAGTCGACCATGGATTAAGATAATGAATGAAAGTTGTATCTATCATAAGGTTTCAAAACCGAAACTTCCTTTGAAGAAAAAAACATCTCCACACGTTATAAATATGCCGGTCACTCCAGAGCTTAAGGCCAGCTAGAAACTATGAAGTCTAGTTAAATTTTAATCGAGGTCTTAAGTCTTTAGTCTTAATAATTAAAACCTCATGGGTTAAGTAAGTGGGTTGAGGTTTGAGACCGTATCCTGCCTCTAATAATAGTAAGACCTTCACTATTATTAATATTACTAGTCTACAACACTATATCTGGACAAAAATTTAGTTCACACGCTCATTGACACAGGAAAGCCAACTGACGAAAAAAATCTGAAGATAGTCGTATCGATCGGCAAACCATTTAAAATTTTGAAATTTTATTTTTTTTAAATACACTCATTAAATTAAAATGAAGGTACCTCTAAAATACAAACATTTCCTAGGAATTTTATATACCCTTCCAGCAAAATAACCTCTTGTAATTAGCCGAACCTTTGTTTCCTTAATTAAAATTCTATAGAATTGTTTTTGACCTTGAAAGCCAGAAGTCTAAATTAGTTTTCAGAATTCGTAGTATTTTCACGCTGAGCTGTGTTTTTAAAACTAAACCAACTTCTTGTCAAAAAACTGACCAATTTCTTAGAATTTCTTAATAAGTCAGCAATAGCAATAATAATAATAATAACAAGTAATTTAATCTTATTGTTTTCCTCAATCTTGACTGAATTCACAGAATGGGAAAGTCAGAGCTACAGAATTACATTACATTACACAATAATTCCAGTTAACCGGCAGGGGCAGACCAGGTGAGTCAACTGAATAGGAAGGATGGCGACGGCATGGCCATGGCACATGGCATAGCGTAGATAATTACATATTTGTACAATGTATGCATTATAATATTTTATGTGTAATATTTTCTTTGACTTTAATTCATCCTTGAACTCTAAATTAAAAGCTCACAAAAACTGATCCATAAGTTTGCCATACGAAATGCGGTGCTTCTAGATGAATTTCATATTCCTGGTGTACAACAATTGATCTCCTTGTGTGAAGGAGTGCGTTCTTCTTTCTTGGGATTTTATTTTTATAGTATTTACACTGACATTGATGATTATAAATACAACGTCCGCCGGCTCACATCAAACACTTCTTTGGAGGGGAGATCATCCAATCCATACACAAGTTCATTTATCTATCTGCCATTGGCATTACCATGCCAGGTGCAGATGTGATGGAGACTGAACCTGAAACTGAAATGATTCAATGGAAAATTGACGCTCAGTCATCCTCTTCGAATAATAACAGAGCAGAGCAGAAGATGACAGAGAATTTATATAGAATTTGTTAACAACATTTGTACAATACAATTTCCAGGAGAAATCTTATAGAAAAATACAGAAGGCCGATCGCAATCGAAAATTTCGAAGTCTGTCCAGAAAATGTCGAATTTTTGACAATATTCGGCAAAGCTACGCATTCGACATTATTTTTTTCGATTGTTCATCAAATATTTCCTATGTATGTACAAATATTGCGTGTGATGCGTAGATTTTGGATTAGCAATGAAAATGATTTAATTTGGTGAAAGACCTTGATGCGTTGATCTTGAGTGAGACGGGGAATTGACCGTTTACAAAAAGACCCAGGTACTCTTGAATAGTTGACACCCACGCACGCAGGCAGAAAATGAACAAATGCGCGTGAAATGCCAAAGAGTTAGTTCAACTCACTACTCACTAGTCACTACTTCTTCAAAAACAACTTATAAAAACTAATATCGTTTTTCAATTCATGTGTAAGTGTGTATTGTAAGTGTATACTTAAAATGAAGGTGCTTTTCACGAGTCAGTCAGTCAGTCAGGCTTAGCCACACACAAATCAACATTCGCAAATACAATACAATACAAATGCCGACGAGATCTGGCCTGGCGTGCATTCTTTCCTCTATTACGTAACACTTTCAATTTTTATAATTTTTTTTGCTTGAACATTAATCTTTTGAAACCTGATTTGTATTAAGATAATTTATATCGTGTCAGTATTTATGAGTATCAGTCGCGTCCGCCCTCCTTTGAAGATATGGGTTCCTCCTTTAGTTGTAAATTCTTTCCTACTACTAGGGTACCATCCCCTATCTGGAAAAATTACACAAGGGAATTGGTACCACTATTGCATGCACTTACATAGCAAAATGATAAAGGGTTGCCCAAATACCTGACAATACTCTAAGTTAAGTTATTGTGATGAAGATCATTCTTTCTGTTCATGTAAGGGAACGAATTTCTCAAGATCAACTCGCGCGGTGCGGTGTCCGTATCCGATTATCACATTACAATTTCATATTCACATCAAATCGAACTAACATGACAGTCAATCTTGACAGACATTTCTTTTAATTCCAATTTTTTTTGGCTTTGTCAGTCGTGACATTTTTTCCTAGCCATTTGATCTGACAATGCATGAGTTGAGTTCCCCCTTTTCTAACAATAAGAACAACTAAACAACTGCATTTTATATGGTATGGTGGTCGGTAGGTCGGTCGGCCCAGGCAGGATTGCCTGGTCCGATCCAGGCCTTAGCTCTCAACTACAACCCTTGGAAGCCTTGAGAATTCTATTAAATGTTCCAAAGTGAGTAGATAAAGTATATGGCCCTTATGAAAATTCCATTGTCTTATTTTGGGAGGGGTTTCAATTTTTTAAATCAGTGAACTAAAACTAGTGGATGCTGCTGCTGTAGCTGTAGAGCAAATTCTGTCGCTTTCCCCACAGCTTTCTCCAGGCTCTGACTTTCTTCTACATATAGCTATAGCTTCAACAGTTGGCATGATATCAGATGCGATCATTTAATCAACTTTTCCGCTCGACAAGACAGGTGGTCTTTTAAAATTTAATAAAATTACGACTAATTACGTACAATTATTATACATTTAACATTTTACCCCGATAAATGTACGTGGAGCAAACGAAGGTTGTAACAAAACAAGCTGGTATTTCTCTGCCCAATTGTCTACACATTGCATTGCTATCCGTTGCGTCCACATTGTTGAAGAATGGTCCAGCCCAGCCTCCCTCACTCACTCACAATAATACAGACAGGCATCCCGGAGCCTTAGCCAACGTCTGAGAAATACTTAACATAGAAAAAGCTGGAAGATGAAAGTAAAACTGAGAGAGATCTTGAAGGTGTTTATTGATTATCACCGCCAACAACTAACAACCCCCATTCACATCCTTAGCCTTAACCCTTTCCTTCATTTCATTCCTTGTGATGAGTCTCTTCTCTTTATTACACATCTAGTCCTTTTTTTAACTCCTTCAATGGAATGCCAAACCTTTTTCTCTCATTATGTTTATTTTTATTACCCGAGTGTTGTAGGGACTCTTTTTTACTGGACGGGGACGTTCCTGATTTTTACTACTAGTTCTAAGTTTTTATACAACAATACAATTGTCTTGTTTAGAAATTGAAGAAGAGCACAAGAGCAAGAGCACTCAACGCATAAACGAACGCGTTAACTATTCAAAGAAACTCAACCTTGATTATTTCTTGAGTTCATTTTACTGTACACATACACATACACATGCAAGGATTTATTTGTTGGCCCATAATAAAATCATGGGGATTCTCAGGATGTGGGCAACATGGCAGGACATAACAGGAAAAATACTTCATAACATACTACGTAAATATTTGGGTTTGGAAAGTGTGAGAATCGGGTCAAATGTTCCATAATCTGATGGAACATTTTCTATGGAATCCATATGTAACGTATGTAGGCAGAAATTTTTTCCAAAATTCTCTAAAGAAATTCTTTAACAATAAAAATAAGAAAGAGTTCACTGGAATCCAATTGGCGCCCGCGAGCCTCAGAAGTGTGCCATTTATCTGGTGTAATCAATTTAAACACAGAAACACGTCCAGGAAATAGGAAGTACGGAGTCGTTGCTCCTGGACGGAGTTGATAATGTGAGTTATTTTATTTTGCTCACTTGGTTGGCCACTGCATTGCACTATGGACAGGATAACCACTGCCACGTTCATCACTGTTGTCAGAAAAATTAATCCGAACCGAAGCAACAATTCGCCGGACAGGCCCAGGATGTACAGTACAAAATATGTTCGACGATAATTCAAAGAATTTTTTATGACGTTAGGTTAGAATATAGAGTGTTCTTGCATCAGTTGCAACAATCGATCGTAATCTCATCCGTTTGTAATTGTGGCATAAATATAGCTCTACTTAATTCAACATGGGTTAAGCAATTGGATCGCCTAACGGTCGTTTCTCCAAAGTGCATGCATCGGTTGAGTTCATTTAATTTTGACGGTGCAAGATCTTGCGTCTATGGCGAATGTCAAGTAAGTATGTGTGGATTTTTTCAAAGTCCCGCAAATCTAGTAAGACGCCACTATCGTAAAAATCGCACCGGAGAATATTACGCATTAATATTATGTGCGTAAAACCAAAATGCGTCGCAAAACGAAGTTCAATTGTACAATGTACAAGTAAGGAAGCCAAAAAAACCACACACAACAGATGTTAACATTTTGATGAAGGGAACTCCCGGAGTCATCCATCCAAATCCAAAGAACCAGAAGAACCACAATGTTCAAATTACAAATTCACAAGTTAAAAAATCCTAACAATAATATTACAATAATACGTTATATATGTACAATATTCCAACACATGGATCGGATGGATTCCGTGATACCATACACAATACACACAGTAAAATTGGTACGCATACCTAAGACTTCCGGCCTTTCAAAGATCAAACCTTCAAACCTGATCCACACCGGGCTATTAACAAGGGCCCTGTACCGCTCATTGTCAGACCAAAGGAATCGAACCCTCTACATAGCGAAATGATAAGGGGCTGCCGACATAACATATTTATGTATACATGCCATAATTTACTACAGCTGGGGTTGTTGTACATATGTACGCATTATTTGAGTGCAGAACGATAACGAAAGTACTTTGGAGATAACCACCACTTGTTTTCACGGTCCGTGAGCACACAGCGCACATGGATTTTTTTCCCAAGAGCCTTGCCTTGCCTTATTGCCTGTCTTCGACTTCGACGTCGAATGTCGGTCTGTGTGTTACCATACCAAGTTACCTTATAACATTAACTTCTTAAGCAACATGGATTTTTTTCTAACTACACGGTGGTAGTCAGAACCACCAGTTCTAAGGGATTGGACCCGGAGTAGGTCACATTAAAACATTTTTTTTCTATTTCTCTTTAGCAGCTTCTTTTACAAGCAGGAGGAGCAACAGTACAGTGCTTTGAGCTATCTGGCCTGCCACTTCAAATTTTAGGACTGCCATTACATATTACACTGCTGAACCACCAGGAGAACAGATGGGCTACATGAAAATGTTTAATGTGAAATCCTGCCATAGCACAGCACATGCAGGAAACCAAATTGCTCTCAAAAAATGCGTGACACTTATCATACACATGCATACACTTCCATGGCCCTTCGGTAGCCTGAGCCTGAGACTCGGCTCAAAAATCTCAAATTAAGGAAGGAAAAGGAAATCAGCCGTTCAAAACAGTTTTTTCTGAGTCAAACTAGATTTTAAGGGATGACGATGTTTTTTCGCCTTGGATTTCCTCAAGAATTCTCAGGCCTGGGCTGGTCTGACATGAAGGGCACGTCCGACGTTAAGTTTTACGTAGAATGTCCGTGTCCCTTCATTTACTTAATTTGATTCCTTAAATTATGGCTGAAATTGAAATTATGCGCACATGCGTGAAGAATAAGAACGCTTTTTTAAAGTCATGGTTCCTTCGAAGGATTTGTGCCAGAAATGGGGGCAGCTTACCTTTCACAGTAAATATCGGGACGCACATTTTCTGGAGAATCTAATGTTGGTTTTCTGGTGAAATGACACATATTCTGCACTTGGTGTTCGCTGTTTACATCCAAGCTCTTCGGACACAACGCAATAATATGCAATTCGATTCACAATGTACATCTTCATATCATCTCTGATTCTATTTGTCTTATAAAACACCCGGTATTAAACAAAACATTAAAAATATGGAATACATTGTAGTTTCATCCCTCTCAGCGTCCCAAAGCCGTATGCCAGAGTGCCAGACAAAGTAGATGCATTGGACCACACACACCGCCTATCGTTAGCCCGTTGTATTGTTCGGACGATGGATTATATAATCATAAACGTAAAGGCTTGGAATATTTCAAAATGTATGTAATTGTTTGAATAACAACCGCATCATAAAACTTAATTACTTATTAAACGCAGTAATAAATTAATAATGGCGATTGAGCTGGTTGCAAATGCAAGTCAGTCAAATGCTTATCACAATTTACAAATGAAAGATCATAGGACTAAGCAAGAATTAAGGCAACCTGTGTATCTCCGACCTCCCTAGCTCTAGTTGTAGGACCACCTCGGTGAGAAGACCGAGTCCTGTTTGCTGTATCAGGGCGCATCGTAGTAACTTATGTAGTACCAGAATTTTGTGGCCTAGGGACAGGCCCGGACTGGCCATTGTGGCGTTGTGGCGATCGCCAACCGCGCCCCTGAGAAGTTTAACATCACGGGCATGGAAATAATTACGGCGCCCCTTGCGTTTGCCCCATGCCACTAATGTTAGCCGCCACCGGCGCGCCCGAGTTGCCAGTCCGGTCCTGCCTAGGGAAGACAACCATAATTCAGAGCTGCATCGTCACTCTCACTCCAGCTGCCTCTGGCGAACAGGATGACCTAAATTCTAGACTCTGGCGTGAACGTAGAACGTGACTTAAAAAATCTTCTAAATCATGAGGGTCATTTACAATTGAGTGTAACATCTTGAACATGCAGCCACTAGCCACTATAAGCCTGGCCATGCATGGTCTGCAACCAAAACCAATTTCCTTTCCAGCTTAATGGAAAATTGGACTATTCTTCTTTTTGTGTTGTCCAGATTCAATGGCTCCTTCAAAAGGACGAGGGGTCCAGCGCTGCGCTAGTGCAGCGTATTGAGTTTTCTTCGAAGAAATGCTTACCATTCTTGTATTTTTTCAACAATTTAATGGTGCAGCTAGTGCAGTCAACGTATATTGTATATGTACCCAGGATGGGCCCTTCAAAAAATCTTAAGACTGAAAACAAACTGCCGGTGCCGGTCTTGTGACTCGACACCTTCTTACACCAAAACACCACACTACGATAAAGTTTAAGAATGTTGATGTTCATTTCAAAAGCAAAAGCTAAATAAATAATAAAATACAGTTCGATAAAGTTCCCCTCACTTGAACCAAATTGAAAAAAAAATATGCTGACCCAGTACTTTTTCAAAAATCTCCTGTGTTTACAAAAATCAAAAGAATCTATCGTGTGAATTCGAATGCCAGGCTCAAAAAAACATAATGCTATGCTTGCTTTCCACCTAGAATCGGGAAGGTACCCCTAGTAGTAGGATAAAATCTATGCTTGCTGCAAAAGGCATACTGGCTCCTGGCTCCCATGGTTAATGATACATAAATTATGCTGGTACTTAATGGTGCTAGCTTACATGTGAAATTTTCCCCTAATTCTGAGTAGAATTTCAAAATACCAATAAGAATACGACCGCACCGGATGGTCAAAAAATGAGTTACGGAAAAAATGTCCTGTCCATGTCCTGCATAGTAATGAATGGAAAAAATGGAACCGGTCCGTCGGCGTAGGGGCAGTCACAGTCAGTCAGTCACAAGGGAAGGTAACAAGAAATTTAAAGAATGATTTATTTAAAACTCCCTTCCTGCCATCGGAACGTCTGGCTTATCATTTTCCTTTAGACATTAGTTCTAGTTGTACATAGGAAAAGTATTTAACTGAAGGGTCCCCTGAGCTCCCTTATGTACCCTTTACATTACATACCCTTAACAGTCTGTCCCTTTTTTCTTCTTTTTAAAAACGAGTTTAGTTTAAATAACCCGACAAGACAACATAAGCCCTTTTCTTGTTTACCCAATTATTATTATTACCCACTTCACTTTAAAAATTTTACTTTCTTAAAAATATAAAGAAAAAGGAGTTCAGGGTTTTAAGTATTTTATTTTATCAACTAAAATGGCCGGTACATTTTAGTGATTTTAGTATCTGAGTTGACATGACACAAGAAAAGATAATCCGGAAGGTGTTAAATGCATTTGTCCATGACCGTCGACCGTAAGGGCTCCTGAGGTAAATGGCCTTTATGTACATTTTTAAATTCAGGGGCAAAATACTTGAGACTACCCGCTATGACTACAGTATGACCCATTCATATTTAAATTTACAATTTCTAAGGCGAGGCCATGCCATGCCATTTGAATGTCACCTTAAGGACAAGGGCTTACACCCACAATAAGGTACACAACATCATGTCATGCGTAAACATGTGTACTTAAAAGACTATTTATAAGGCTGACACTCTTAATCTCCAAATATTTACAATTATAAGGCTTTGAATTTTAAATTATTCGAGACTTCCATTCGGAACAGGTACGATAATTATTAAACAAGCGAATAAACGAGGCGGCTTTATGTCAATTAACAGTGAGATATGCCGCGCCATTGAATTTTTGCCAAGGAATGAATGTCGAATGTCTCACACATGTCCATCAGTGAAAATTAGTCACTGATACTTCTCAACAACAAACTACTCAACTCGTACTCCAAGAAATACCCGGGTAGTAAGATTAGTTCCACATGTTGTGGTTGTCGTATTTTGAATTAGCACATTTATTTGTGTGTGAATTATGTTGCTGTTCCAATTTCCATCCTACCCTGACTCTGATGATGTAATTTCGGCCCACACGGAATTTTACCATGAAAAGCCGCACACACCAGACTGAAAATAATTGTCCATGAACTAAAACACTTTAGTTCTTCAAGTTTGTAGCCTTGGCCTTATAGTAGTCGGTTTGCACCAGTGTGGCATCATGGAATCAAAAGCAAATGTACAGTGCACGCATTGCTTGCACTTAACTTTGTGTAATAATAAATGCCAATTGCCAAGTTCTAGAAAACCTGGCCAACAAAGTTGTCACTGTGATTGCTATACATTGTGAGTGACTGAGGCCATGAAGTCTACCAGGAATCACGAATAACTTGGTAGCATGGTCTATGTTTATTTTTGGCACAGCCACATGTGTTTATTTTTCTAATCAGAAGAGTTTTGCGGTGCACAATAAATTCAAAGTTGTCCCAAGAAATTGTCAGCCAAACTCATTTGGGAAATTTGCATCACTTTTCCAGCATACCCTACGCATATGCTTACGCAATCTAAAAATAATGCGTTGTAGCATAGCGTTAGCATTTACATGGAATACCCAGTTTTCTGAACCCTGAACTGGCAAGGGAGAGTCACTGCATGTATACCAGTACCGGCTGCATCCAGATATTTTCCCCCAGTAGTGCTCAGCACATAAAAAGTGAGAAAAATGGTATTGGAATTCATCCGGTGGTTTGAGAGTGAGAAGGTATTTTTGTTGTACGGTAACGTAATGTAATGTATTGGATTTGGAATTGGAATGAAGGATCTTATTTTTTGCCTTGCCTTCCATGTCCCTGGCCATGACTGCGTTGTTTCAACTCTAACGATAAGTGTATAATCTAATGTATGTCTGTTCCATGTATTATTTAATTCCAGGTAGGGGATGAGATGAACGTCTACGTGATGGTAGGGGAATTGAAGGCTGTTTGGAAATAAGAATCCTTGAAGGACAATGTGGATGTGGAGAGGAAAGGGTTATTACAGGTTATGGTTTCTCTATTTTATTTTACAGCCATAACGAATTATACGTTAACTATAATCATATGTCCTCGTCAACTGAGCTATTTTTTCCAGAATCACCATGCAGGATTCTCGAATCCCGACGTCCTGGAATTTGTTCAGTAAAAATTCAGTTAAGTCCCGAGGAATCGAACCCGCCACTGCAACATAGTGTCAGGGGATGGTCGCCTGAACCACTATGCCATGGAGGATATGATGAAATCTCAATTTTTTTCTGAGAAAGTGGCCGTACTGAAATACATTGGCATCTGGCCATCTTTCAGTGGGAATAATTGGGCAGATTGTCCAGGAACCACGACCAGGACAATATGGTACATTTCACGGCATGAGAATTTGAGAAGAATGTAAACTGATATTCATGGCCCAGTTTTTAACTACACCACTAGTACGCACTTTTAACTGGCTCAGTTTTATGTTTATGGGGTTGAGGAAACCAGTAGGTAAACAAAATATACTCTCAGGGGACTACGACATGGACATGCATACAAATAGAAGCGAAACACAGAAACACATATGTATTGCTGGGATTTCAATGGAGTTCTTCTGTTTTGTGTTGTTGAGTTATTTGGTTTCCCCCCTCCGAATTTTTTTCCCCATGCATGATTTTGTGTGATTCAGCATCTCATCAAGTTTCATCTTCGTCTTGAGGAATTTTCCCATGGGTGGGCTACTGGCCCTGGCAGCCACTGCTATGCTTATCCACTACATTTTTCATTTACTCACTCAATCAGTACACACGTAGGATTAGGATTTGAAACCTTGAAAAACATCAACTTCAGGTCCCCCCGATGTAATCCTTCACAATAAAATCTGTTGGAATGATCTTCGGAGTACTGTGGTTTCTGGCAACACTTTTTTATGCAAGGAAATATGGTTTTGATTTATAGTCGTAGGCACAGGCAGCCCCTTATCATTTTGCTATATATGCATAGAGTTCGATAGCTCAGAGTGCGTAAGCGAAAAAAACAGACATTACAGCAAATGAAATTATGAGGGATGAATTGGTTACCAAATTAGTAAGACTATTATGAAGAAACAACAGTCGGTCGCTGTCGCTATCCCCAAATTATTGAAGCTGCAACCTTGACCACTTCGTTTCGTCCGTTACGTAAATCATGTGTGCCAAAAGAGAAGCCGAAATATTTCATGATATGTCTGTGACTGTGACTTGTGAGTACGATTTGGTTCGTATAACGTAATTGCAATTGCAATAACAACGATTATTAGTTGTCTGGTTCTGGTTCTCGTCTCAAAGTCGTAAAGAAGTACCCTTGGCCTGTCCTGCTGTAGTCATCATTTTGTTTGTGAATTTTTTTGGGGGATGACGAATCCTGTAATTGCAATTTGTAATTTGAACTTTTGCAATAATCGCCGTTACAAGTTACAAGGTGAAAGGAGTATTGGGATTGGGATATATGAATGGTACACCCTGAGTAGAATTGAGGGACGTTTATCAGTAATGTCGTCTAGCAAACACATCTTATCTATTCCATGCGTTCCCGGGTTCAAATCAGGCCTGGATATTCAAAACATATTCAACTGTAACTATACCCCTGAAATCCCGAGAAAATCTCTTGTGCATGATGGTCTCTCATGGAAAACTTCAATGCAATAGATGGAGAAGAGTCACCTCGTTCATATCAATCACTAATGATCGTTCCAGATTTATGAACTGCCCCAAGTAGAATCAATAATCAAATACTTCCAAGAAATAGTCTGCTGAAAATAACCAATTACTTTAATTGAGTCTACTTACTGATTCTAACATAATAACCAACTAGTTTGCACAATTAAGTCTTCTGAGAAATGAATGAATGATTTTACTTCCTGACTCTTTAAAATCTTTGCCATTTACGTGCTAAATGATTCGTGATTTTATGAGAGCCAGTGAGTGAATTGTCAGGTCAAGGTCAAAATTCGAAAGCACTTAAGCCAAACAACCATCACTTAAATATGGGGTCGTAAACTTAATTGTCGAACTCTCTAATAAACAGCGCAGCTTGCTCTGGAATTGGACTACAGCTACGAACATTTATAACGTAGATTGTCGATTCCATTCAGTTTCCACACAATTTCCAGCACGAATGCCAAATAATCGGTTTGTCGATATGAATTTCCCAAACATTATATAAACAGAAGCAGCCAGGACCTGGAGCAGGTTTATTTTTATTGCATTACGATTTACGATTACGTACGATTTGTGGTGATTTTCTTGGACAACGCAAAACACATGCATGTACACAATGAAACCCGCGCTCGGTGAATGAAATCGATATCGATAATAATAAAACCACTCAAGAAAGGAAATAAAAGTTACAGGGTCTTAGAGCGGGAAACCACTTAAAAGTTACTTGGCTCATTAGCAAAGGCTTAAGAAACCAAAACCCCTTTTAAGATTATCTGCATACGGCATACATACATACATATACAATACATACACACACATGGTCCTGTAGTTTATTTCGGTCCATTTCCTTATCTACACTTCCCGAGTTGAAACTGAAACTCAAATTAGAGGGAATTAAAACCACTCACTTCTCTTGCCCATGGTCCTGATACCGATACCACCTAATTAATCCCGGACGTAAAGGAATTTTCAGATAAAAAAAGTTTCAGCTCAAGCTAAATTATAGCTGTGTAGTAACTGGCCACAGCCACAGCCACAAAATTGGGGTTAGTAAAAAAAAAGTATTCAAGGAATCAGTCACGGTCACTGAGCAAATTATTATGGATGCTATTTTATATTTTTTAAAGATATCTCGACATCATTTTGGCAGTTTCGGTTTTGTGTACACCAGAAATTCTGAAAAATGAGTACCATGTGTAATATTGTACACTTTGGATGCGTTGGCTCATTGTGCTAATTACGATTGACGCCGGCTCTTAAAATTCCGTGTATCCATTGTTTTCAAAATAATCATACGCAGACCATCCTGTTTTCAGTTTCAGCAAATTACTATTGTGTTTGTTTGTGATGCTTTTGCTTTATCACCTGGATGGATCACCCGTCCTCCTGTCCTGCCTGCCTGTTTTCTTTGAATCTTCACTTCTGTTCTGTCTAAACTTGTTTACCCTGAAAACGTAATTACTGTGAAATTACTTATATTAACAGCGTATTTCTTTGAACTCTTTCTTTCCTTCAAATGTGTGGGTGGCATGGCAGGTTTCATTTCAGCTGTTACACACGATTTGGATGGACCAAGTTGTGAAAAATAAAATAAAAAGAGGAAATGATTTTAGCAAAACTTTTAATGACATTTTAACTTGGTGTTATGGGCGTTTAAATACATGGTCTCAGAGCTCAATTAACCCCTTGTTTTTCAGTTAGAGTTTTTCTTCACTCTAAAAACTACCTGTTAGTAAAGCGTAAAACCAATTGTATTTCTAAAGTCCTTCAAGCTTAAGTTGAAGGTGAGTCGGTGGGCAAACATGATACACGTACGAATGTGTGTAGGAACTCTTTTCTAATTATGAATAATAATGGTGTCCGAACTAACGCCGCGCCGGCCTACGATTAGGAATTAATGGCACTTTTAAGGGTATTCGCCGATTTGGCGTGATCACGAACCTTATACTCGCAATGGTTTGTTTGTTTTCTAATTATCGCAAGTTCGGAAATATATCTAAGAAGGTGATCTTAACTAATTCACTTTAGTACGGCCTTCACATACACTGGTTATGATTATAACCAATACCAAAAAATCGGTTGAGTTAACATCATGGTCCTTCGAAGCGGAATCATATGTCCGCCATGCCAGTTGCAGTAATTTCTTCAAGGCAGAAAATTGAGATTAGCCAGAGCCATCTGTCTGTCTGATCCAGCGCCAGGTTAATTTTGAGATTGTTTTTCCAAATTAGGAATTAACCATGTACTGGGACTGGGCCACGTCAAGAATAGGATAGGGACCGCAGTATAGGACATCCTTTTTTATATTATTTCGACAACAATACCTTACAACACAAAAACCTTCATATATTATGCAAAATCAGGGTTGTCTGTCTGTTCTGTTTGTCTGTCTGTGTCGGCACCTTTTTTTAGGTCATGTCGGTCGTCTCGAGAAAACATAGGATTTTTACGACTCGACCTCTATAATTTTTATCGTAAAATTTTGTCTGGGTCTCAAGGCTCAATTTCTTTCTATTCTCTCATACTCATTCTCAATTCTCACCTCCATTATTCCAGTCAGTCAGCGAGTCAGCCTATTTCTCATCACTCTACTTGTACTTTCAATTCAAAACACAACGGGGAGGGTGACTCAAGTGTTTTGTTTAGTTTCATAGTTCTGACTAATAAACGTTTGTTTTGTTGTTCTATGAGTATAGTAAAGGATTCGTATTCAATTTGCGTTATATTATTATTGTTGTCCCAGTCGCAAGTTCTTCATTCAGCCCAGGTGCGTATTTGGCACAAAATGTCTAGTCTGGTCCAAATTATCATTTGTTTCACGTCATTTCCTTCATCTGCCTTGCCGTCGAACATAAAAGTGGAAATGATTTCGGAATCATCTAAAAACTTCTACAATGCTACCAGCAAAGTAGTAAAAAAAACTACGAGGGAAATTATTCGACTATAAAATAAGGATGAATCGTAAGCGTCAAGGACTCTGTGTAATTCTATCGCCGAATTACAGCTGAACAGATTCCCTCGTCCCCCAAATGATCTTCATTTACACTAAAGCTACAAATACTGTGATAATGAGGACCAGTTGTGCAAATAAAATACTACACACACCATATTTCCATATTGGAAACAATGAAAATAAACCCAACAAAAAAATTAACTTCTCAATTAAAAACAAATTGTCTTTTTTTATTCCTTTCTTTCATATGTATTTGTATTACTTCATCTGCCAACAACTTCACACTTGGACGATCCCAATGTGTGTGAAATATTGTAAATATGTATTGGACTATGCTAACAAATTTTAAGCATATTTTTCTCATTTGTATTGTATTGTAAACCGTACCACACCGTTTTAAGGTAATTAATCATAAATCTAATTTAATGTAGCACATCCAGCACACTTCCAAACAATTTAGAAACTGAAGAAGTCACAAAAATGAATGAAACTTGCACTTTTATTGTACGCAGGTATTGTAGTCGTAGTATTGTACTTTTTTTCTCCCGTAGTATTAAATTAACCCATTAATACACTCTTGTTAGTTAAACATCCAACCACACACTTAATTATAATTAAATTTTTTTATGACAGAAAAAATCTACTACAATTTTTCTCACTATATTCTAGCATTTTTTGAATATATAATTTTTTATTTAAAAGAATAATAATATAAAATAGAGCCGCAGAGATACTTTTTGTATTTTAAACTCTCCTAATTTACGCACACCCAAAAAAAAACAAATTGAGAAGAAAAATATGTTTGCTTTTTTATATAAAATTTCAAGGCTTAAGTGCGGGCCCAATTAATACACTACAGTGCACGGGAGCGGTGTTCCATAAGTTTAGAACATCTCGCGTGTACTAATTAATTATTTCCACAACACCCAAAATATTTTCTTCGCATCATATTAATACACAAGTACAACACATTTAGTTTTTCCCAACTTCAAGTCAATACTTTAGCGTCTAGACAAAAAAGCGTAATGGTTTTCAAATAGCAAAAAAAAGTTGGTACTGCTACAAAACTACAAACAAAAGTACAGTACAAGTATAAGTACATAAATTTTATAATAATAAGATGGATTTTTATTCGCAAAAATTTTCACCAAAAAATCATGCACATACTTTTCTTTTTATTTCCCGTGACTTAGACAATGTATTTTTTTGTGTAAAAAGTGTGGGCACTCAATTTAAGTATAATTTTTAACCTATGTATGAATAAAAGAATCGAAACACCAGCACCTATTTTTGGACTCACAAATTTTGTACCCCCAAAAAATCTTAAAACCAAATCGAATGTTGGATACCTAATTTTATTATTGCCCTGTGACGAAAACATACACACTTAACCAAGAGAGAGCTGATTTTTTTAACCGTACGCGTACAATTAAAATTATGAGACTGAAGAAAAAATAAACCTGGTGATATTTAAATCAAACCCATGACTAAATTCTAAGCAGTGTTTTTTTTTGTGTTGCGAAATTCGAAATTAGTTACCGTTACCGTTACACTTATACTAAAGATATCGACATACATACAAGACCTTGAATCTAAATTGGTAAATATTACTTACTTACTATGGTACAACCCATTAACCCGTACTGTACTAATTTGTAAGAGAAAAAAAGCCCATAAGCCCAATAAAGATTTCATCGAAGTCTTACCGGTAAATTTTTCTCTAATCCTAATTTCGTAAGTGACGGAGTTAAGCGGCTAAATGCATTGTGTCTGGTTTTGGTCGACAAGGCTCTTGACTTTTACGTACAAGTATTTTATACCTTGTTAATCTAAACTAAATCACGACTAAAATTAACTAACTAATTAAACCCATAAATACGTACGGAAACTAATTACATTAAAATCATACATAGTTTCTAGTAACTCTCTTCACCTCCCGATTAAATTAAAATAATCGCTGATTTAAAAAAAAATGTAGTAGTTAAAATTGTTACACAACTAGAGTAAGAAGGAAGGCGGACGTGTGTTTGTTACTTTTACAAATAATGTACAATTTCGGCCACTTTTGAAACTTTTGGACTCATAAAATCCCTACCTATTTACTGTAAAATATGTACCTATGTATAAATAATAATTAACAAGTGTGTGGAGTCCAGTTCACAAAAAACTGCACATATTTGTTTTGTATAGACAATTTCTCATTCTCAAACTCAAACACCTCACTCTATCAATATTAAGCGTAATAATTGTGTTTTGAAGAAAGTTAGTGTAATTGGCGGGGGTGGTTTCCTCAATTATATCTGGATTACACCAGGTATGCAATTTGTCGATCGTATCAGACGCCCGGTCACCAAAATGTCATGTCAAAGCAAAAGTAGACCGATTGTGTATTTTCTGATTATTTGCAGAATTATTGGGATATACAAAATGGCGTCGGCATACTGAATGAATACGTAGATGGCGCTGACGTTCTAAAAAAAATTAAGACCGACCTTAAACCCTGCCATAAAAATATCACATGACATGAATTGAGGAATTGTATTTAGACTAACGATAACAGGTAAGTGCTACTCTGAATCTGCAAGTACTCTAAACTATAGAAAAACACCTGTCTGTTAAATGTCTCATAAAATCAACACTTTACTCAACTCATGCCAGCCAAGCCAGCCAACTTAAAAAGAATTTCACATAGAGGTTTTAAAAAAAAACTGAGCAGTTCAGTCGTGGTTACATCACTCCTAGCAACTGCCAACCGCATCAGCATCGGCATCGCTTTTACGAATGATTCAAGGTGATTCCATGGTTCAGAGTGAATGACACTTTCATAAATAAAATTTAAGTGTAAGTTACGTTATGTTACGTTACATTTTTATGTTCAATTACAATTAGTGACAGGATGGTTTAGATTGACATGACATGACATTATGGTAAAAACGCCCCAGTACGTTCGTTCGACGACACGATACGATACAACTCGATCTGACCGACCGCTTAAAATTATGTATAATCCCCGTCCCCGTTGCAGTGTGCAGTGCCGAAAAAAACTAGATCTATAAAGCGTTTAATATTTTTTTGTAAGTATTAAGCTAATTTAATAGTAATTTCGTTTCGATCCCCCGCCCAAGAAAAAAACACGTTAGGCAAAATCACAGTTGAGTTAAAAATTTGAACCCCACTCTCTCAAAACCGGTAATGTTCACAAACAGACCAAAGAAAATTGCGGAAGTACGTACAAAATTCCATTTACCCCTCACCCCTTAAATATTTATACATATTTTCTTATATGAAATGAAACCTAACAATTACCAAGTTATTCCAAAATGCTTATTATTATAAACTATGGAAGGAAATGTCCCCAAGTAAATTTGATCCCTGGTTGCGTGCACAGGCGCCATATGAGCAAATATTGTGTATGTTCTTCGTGACATTTATTTGCAACAGGCATTTGCCATTATTTTTCCTCTAAGATTTGTTTTATCACGATATGCTCATGTTATGTTATTTACAGAGTTATTTTTCAGAGAGATTGCAAATAATCACTCTTGGCCAAATAAATGAATGCCGACAATGTGACTATGCGAAATGCGACTGACTGGCTGGTGCGGTGACTAAACGCCTACACGATATGAAGTTATAAAGTCGAGTGCATGGAAGGGGTCTCTGGCCTTTTGTCGTCATCAGCCACAGAATGCAGAAATGAGTCTTAAAAAAATTAAAGATTGACTTAACTTGGCTTAAACTGACAAAGATAAGAGAAAGAAAAAATACTTTTAACTTTGTCGTCTATTCCTTTCCTTCCTTCCATTCAAATCGGATAATAACTTCAACGTAACATAACGTGTCGTTGCCGTCCAGTCCATTCAGCCTTGAAATAATCACATTGACTTGCAAATATTGACTCCTATGAAAAAAATCACTCTCAAGTTTGAACAAAATCCCATGACTTTTTCAGCAATTTAGACGATTATTTTCAGCTAAACGTTACTGTCTCTAAATTTTAACACCGAGATAAATATTTGTCGACACAAATAACCACAAGAAAGGAAGTGAATTAAATGAAGATTATAAAAACCAGGCTATTCAGGATGCACTAAATTCTTGATTACATATACGTACGTACTAAACGTCTACAGTTGTCGGCGTCAGTCGCCATACTGGATTTTTATTTTAAATATAGCTGTTAATTTCAGTTCGTTTCTTAAAGGTACGGTACATGTAATTAATTATGTAAGAGCGAGAGGGCTAACTGTACGATTAATTTTTTTCCATACACAAATATGCATTCATAAACGAAGGCCCCAACATTCAATTTTTAAAATTATTTCTTTGTATCTTTCTAAACTAATCTAATCTAGTGATTCCTAAATCACAGGCACGGATTTCTTACTTAAGACTTACAATACAGCATCGCAGGCTCACATTTACTTCTTTTTTCCAGTTCTGTGTTGTGTACCCCTGAGGTAAATATTGAACTCTTGATAAATTATGAAGAGGGCGTTGATACTCAATTGAACATTTTCATTGTATGTCCATGAGACGGCGGTGCTGAAAAATCAAAGTCCATGCTCACGGTTGACAATGGTTTATCCCAAGTCCATGCATCCATAGGATTTTCAGACACGATGGGTAAATTAACTCCTCCGACTACTTCTGTTGTTTCAATTTTAAAATCCGTTTGCATTCCAAGAATATCTTCTAGAGAGTCCAATTCACCAAAATCATCTCCTGCATTGGACATAGTTGAGAAAAGGTCATCAAGGGGTGCCATGGGAGACATTGGCTCTGCCTTGATGGGCATGAGGGGAGACATATTTTCAGTGGCAAGAAAACCAAAGCTCGCTGGAAGTCCTCCTTGCCCATTTATCCCATTTCCGGACCCATTTGGCAAACCTTCCAATGCTACACACGAAAACAACAACAACAAAGCTGTAAAAATCGAAATGACTGTACGTACATGAATTCTACGGCTATGGCTATGGGTCGTCGGGGAGGTAAAAAAACTATTAAAAATTCTTACAGTACAGTTACATTTTACAATTTCAACTCATTTCCACTCTGAATAATAAATAAATCACGCATCAGTGTAACATTTCATGTAACATCCTGTACGTGCCACTTATTATTTGGCCGGGTGAATAATTTTCAACAACTATTTAACAGATCTGTTTACAGAATCGTGATTCAACAAATTATAAAAAAAACACATCTCTTGTGATTCAAAACAAAATCCCGTAGAGCCGTAAAAGCTATAACTTTTTTTTTAGACAATTGGACAAGACTTTGACCCCAAAATAAAACAATGAAATCCCAAACAGTCCGTACCTGCTTGAAGACTCCGCCGAGTAGACTCTGACATGATGTAATTTGGTACCCCTACCAAATGTGTACCACTGCCTGAAGAAGATGAGTCTTCCTCATAGAAAGAAGCACTTTCAGGTGAATTAGGAGTAATGGATGAAGGTGACTCTGGGACTTTCCCAACAGGTGGAGTTAAATGTGTAATGCTCTCCCCCTTCTGTTTAATCTCTTGTTTAAATTTTCGATCTATTGTTAATTTAAAATTGAGATGTGAAGGATTAGGTGTTTTAATGGTTGAGGTCACAACATGGATCCGATTCAACGGCGGTGACCCTGGTGAACTTATACTGGACGTCTCACAAAATTTCTTTTTCGGTGTTTCAAATGTACTTGAGATTCCTGGGGATTGACAAGGTAATAATGATGATGCCATTTTCTGAGCAGACGCCGACGCCATTTTAATCGCTGCAGCGCCACCTCGTTGGCGTTTGGGTGGTGTGACATGGCTACGATGACTCGTCGTTGAAGACACGAGATGTGGCATAGCAGGATTACACTTCCGTCTTGTCATTTTAGGAGATGGCGTTGGTGTTGGGGTGGGTGGGGGTGATGGATGATCCCCACCATTATTCCCACCACTCCTCTGCCTCTTTTTTGGACGATACTTATAGTCTGGATATTCTTGTGAATGTAAAACTCTAAGTCTTTCGGCCTCTTCAACGTATGGCCTTCGTTCAGGTTCAGAAAGGAGTCTCCATTGTCTACCGAGTCTCTTTGAAATTTCAGCATTGTGAATGTCTGGCGTTCTCTCACAAATCTTTCGTCTTTCTATTTGACTCCATACCATGAAAGCATTCATCGGTCGCTTGATGTGATTTGGGGGATGTTTCTTGGTCTGTCAAAAAAAAATACGAAGAAAAAAATGTTTCAATTTTTATTTTTATTTACAATTTACTCTATATCGCAAATACTACGTATCTTTTTTCCTCGGCGACACTCTACCGCTCGACTATGACCGACCGAGTTGTGTTGTGTCATTCAATTCAATTGAATTTGAATTAAGTTTCCTCCAAGACCCAAAAAATAGCTTAATAGCCCAAAAAAAACTTTAATGTGTAATGTAATGAAATGAAAACGAGTTGACTTTACAAACATACAAACTATTTAACCTTGCACTTGAACAATTACGGCGAGCCACATGGAGAGGGAATTGAATCTGAATCTGCCTGCCTGCACGGTAATCGTGAAATGAGAGTGGTACGTTATAAAAAATGATCTAATCATCAGAGCAACACCTTAAGAGATTTTTTTCTCTCTCAATCTCAAGTGAAGTCATAGAACATATAAGCAAAAGCAAAGCACAACAATAAAAATATGTATATTGTTCTCATCTAGCTCTAGCTCTTTCTATGTAGAGTAGACCGACTGACATTGAATCTAAACTTGAATTTGATAAGTCATCTCAAGGCACGACGACGACGACGTCATGTAAATACATGTAATGAATGCAGTGCAGTACACATTGCAGTCCAATACAAAACTCAGACTTCCACCTCTCATTAATCATCATTTTTCTTTACAATACAAATTGTCTGGATTTCCATTCCCATACCGCATGGAGTTATCGTTAATCATCTATCATCAATAAATTTATAATAATGTAAGAAAAAGCAATAAAAAAACACGCCCGTATTCATTCGGAATATCACATCCTGTCCAGCCTTTCGATTTTCAAAAGACGCCGTACTGGTTGTACAAAAAATTAAGAAAAACCTAGGAGGAATTGAACCCCGGACCGAACAAATATTCGAAAGAGTCGATAAAAATGCAATAGACTTAATTATTTAATTAATTTAAAGTACAATATTCAATTTACAATAAAATAAAACGTGTACAGTCAGTACTCAAATTGTTAAAGGCGTTACTTATATTGTGATATTATTGTGCTCGTGGAATTTTATTGCTTACCATGCCTACAACCATTTACTGGAGTAGAATGAATGATTATTTATGAGAGAAATGAAAATGAAATGAGACTGTTGACTCATAAATTAAAATTAGAGAGATAGATAAGTTTTCTGTTCAATTCAACTTTTGAATCTCAATCAAATCAAGGTTGTTTTCATAGGAGGATGAAATGAAATGAATGAGGTGAGGTTCATTAATGTCAGCTGGCATTTATTACATCCAACACCAACCATTACATCTCCTAAACGTACTCGTACGTTTTACGTATTATTTGCTGAATTTCAATTTGAATACTAGACAACAAACTAAAACTAACTAAATCAGTTTTTGCTTCTGCTTCAGAAACATAGCCCCCAGGGGACACCGTCACCGTCACTGTCTGGAGTATGTCCTGTACGACAATTCGCTTCATCTCCATCACTATAATAGTTTTTAGAGAGATTAAAAAGACTTGCCGCTTTAATTCCAAGTCGTGTCAAAGTCACAATCACATTCACATATACGACTCAGTCAGTCATTTCAAATGCTCTATCTTGTTTTGTCTTCTTGAACCAGTAGCAATAGACAGTAAGTAATAGTCAGGATAATGACAAGATAAGGACATTGATTTTGATGACCTGACTCTCTGATTGTCCTGTCCTGTCCTGACTGTGACAGGTCACGAATTACCAAAACGAAACGACACACTCAAGAAGCTGCAGTTTGTATTTTTCCCTGTTAAAATAAAACCAATTGGCTATCAGCCATACCATAATCCTTGACGCTAATGAGGAACTGCAATAAAGTGCATTTTTACTTAATTTTTTTGACGTATGCATGATAAATCAACGATTATCTGATCCCGTACGGTAAGTTCATAATCAATAAGCAAAATGAAACAAAAATTGACACGTGCAATATAGTTGTCCTTCAATGTCAGTGTATATATAGCTTGAGTCACCTTCACCTTGCTTTCTCCGCTTTCACTGTCCGACTTTCACCATGAACCTCTGCAAATGCACTCAACCCTGTTCTTCTTGCATAAATGCATTTCGTTGAATCATGACAAATAAAAATCCAAAGGTCAAGTCATACCCACATCTAAATATACCATTTCTATCCTGGTTTTTAAAGACAAACAAAAATATACCCTCTCTTGGCATACACTTTGATCATACTGTCAAACGACATACGACCCTAACCCACACGAACTCATAAAAATCTAAATTCCAGAATCCAGAATCCAGTTCAGAAAAAAAAACCGGTAGACCAAACATTCCTTCCAGTTCCTTCCCTTTTCAGTACAGTAGGTATCAACATTCATTCCATTCCATTCCAGCAGCTCAACATAACACGACGACAGATGCTGACAGACATGGTAAGATTATACCATTATTTTAACTCAACAATAATTCCCATCCATGCCTTTCCATATTCCATGTCTTCTATCATCTCTTCCATGCATCGACGACTGTAAACGAAAAACGTGCAAGATCTCATCCATACATGCATACATACAAAATCCAACCCTTTGAGCACTATGTATTATAATTCAACCCTTTTACGTGCAACTGCATCTGTTGGACTGGAATAACTGGCTCTGCCTCAGACTCCCCTACATTACATTTACATCAATTTTGGCGCGAAGTCAGTCAAGGTCAGGAATGATTAGGTGTAGTGGTGGCTTAACCAACCTACTGCATGTAATACCCTACCTTACCTTACCTTACTTATCGTAGATTGCATAGTTATGCTATTCATGCTGGGCAAAACCAAAACCACACAACCATATTAATCGACTAGACATATCTTACATCATGTAATGTATGTTCAGAAAATAATATCTATGTGTAATTTAATGGTTCATTATTTGACTAAAAAAATCTATTCGGCATCCGGCATCCACTGGTTTAACCACTAAGAATCAATCCATTCCACCTGGGTTGGGCTTTAATGTCATTTTAATTTTAATGGAAATAAACTCAAGACACTACTCACGACTCACGAGTCAAAGATTTTCTGGGAATGGTTTCGAGAATAATAAAGGTTAATCACAATGTATATAAATAGCTGGGTTATGCATATACTGTGGTGTGGGTTCTATCCCTTGGACTGACAATATGTACGCGAGGATTTCTAACTTCCAGATATTTGACCATACTTTACCGGCAAATGCCAATTAATTGTTTTTAATTAAATATGACGTCATTAATGGTCTAGTGGTTATACCCTCCCTTCAATTAAGCTAAGGAATTATCCACATAATCATTTTATAGTTTATTGTTATTCGTTCTCCTATTGTCTATAAAGCGGTTGCATGGAAGGGTAAATTAGCCAGCCTTGACAGCTCAGGCAGGCAGGACACAAGTTCAAGGGAAAAAATTGCACGAGCAGCTAAGTAAGGAATAGGAATAATCCACTTTTGCATGCAATGCATACATTACACAATGTACTCCAATGCCATGCTGTTTTACTTTCTAACCAAAAATCCTATTCTAGTCCACTTCCACTAGGCATTTTCAAAAAAAGTGCGTACAGTACAACATTCAATACCTTTCTACCCTTATTGCCTAAGGGTGGAATACTTTTTTGTGTACACTGTAGAGGCTGGATGTGTCCTACTTCCATTCCATTTCCATTTAGACATTCTTCAAAAAAATATATATATCTTCTATATACATATTATATTCTTTTAGTTCACACGACTCCCCTCCACTGTCATTATTATCCGTCCATCCTATCCTTAAACGGATAAAAGATAAAAAGTCTACCTGCCAAAAACCTTAAGGCATGGTCCCTCATAATTTAAGGTCTAACCATAGCATGGCATGGCAGCCATGGCACGATAACCACTCAACTTCAACTCACCCTCCGTTCATTATACATTTTCAAGGTTGGCCTTCTATTTCTTTTTAAAAAAAAATCTATCCTAGCCCTGCCTAGGCTGTTCAAAAATTCTTGAGGTCCAGCCTGGCCCGGCCCAGGACCTCCTAGTACTCTCCTATGTTGTCCTACTCAAATAAGGATCTCATTGGGCCGTTTTTTCGTTACCTTCTTAAAAGCTCTAATTTCTAGTACTGTACATAGTTCAAAAACATGTGTCAATGTACCAAGTAAAAAGGTCATCAATATGCGGGGTAGGTGCTCTAAGGTCTCGTCTTGCCTTTAAGTCTAGTAAATTCTAAAGAATTAAATTCAACAAACTTTACCCCTATTCTGTATTTTAATGAATTCAAGAATTTTTCTAAGACAACCCTCCTCCAGGCTCCACGTCGTGTCAGGGATGCCCAGCCCAGTCCAGGGTAGAAAAAGCCGAAAAGAAATTTTAGGAGGGGAAATCGAAGGTACCTTCAATGGCCATAAACATTACGAAGGGTCCCAAAAATACTGTATGAAATCAGTTGGGGGTTCCGCCCAATACTTGAGTTATGGTCGAAGGACCCATGCCCATAGTGATAGCTAGATTTTGAGCCACTACAAAAAAATAACTATTCGGCCGAATAATTCGACCCCTAGTAGTAGGAAAAACTCCATAGGGTGAGAAATTACCATATTGCGATTTCACCGGAAACGCAGACTAACACGCAGCACACAATGCACGTCCATTAAAATATTTTATTTACGCACCCCTACCATAACTCAATTCAATGTATCATGTCAAATCCTTGACCACCGTGTACCGTCCATCAAAAATATTTACCTGGATGGTGGTGGGTAGTGGGTGCCGAGCCGACTTATGGATATTTAGAAATTCAAGGTTAATCCTTGTATACCTGTGTATCTGTATCTGCTTCCTTTCTATTTTACTGTGAAAAATAATGACAGACGGACCGACAAACCTACCTGAGAAATCGAGGGTGGTTTGTAAAAAAAATATGTGCATTAAACTAAACACGTCAAACAAAAAGGCGCAAGTAGTAGAAAAGCAATAGCAAGGAGATTTAAATGTCTGCCATGGCCATGCCAGTCTCTTGTCCAGTTCAAAGCACTTGAAGGTCAAAGCCAAACGCTAAAAGCTAGTGAAGCAAAATAGACGACGAAAATACAGGTAATGGTAAGGTGATAAATATAGGAGCAATAGCAATACAGCAATAGCAATGCATGTTTTATGGAAATAATGACTTTCGGTGGAAGTCAAGTCCATACACCTCACCTCAATTCATTTTTTAACAATAACCAGTAAAAAAAACAGTCAAGAAAAAGATCAGTTGTGATTTTACGTTATTACGCGTTAAATACGTGTTCGTGTTCTACAGGGTGGTTCATATTATTTGATACACATGCAAATATGTACATCCATAGTTTTCACAATTATGATTAAGAAACATTTGAACCACCCTGTAATGCATTGGACACGAGAATCATAATTCTTAGCAATGCCAATACCCGAGGAACGACGATGAGAAAAATTTCCAGCAAATTCCCTGTGTTTGCACTTTGAGTGAGCAAAAACGAACAAAACCTTGTTTTATGACTTCAATAACAATTGAGAGAGTGCGAAGGACTAATAAGAACTTAAACCATCACCTGAAACATCTCCTAATGTGCTGTGCATGTATCGTTTGTGTGTGCTTACTGCCAGCTTGCTCAAGTCAAACTCTCAAAACGCTTATAATTTTGAAGGTTATGTCGCAAAGACACATGCATACATAAATTCTAGCCTCATTAATGATAATAGGAATAGGAAGGCATAAATTACAGGTGCATTAAACCGACCGACCGGAACACCAAATTGTGTTTTTCGGTTAAGGTAGTTTTTAAGCAGAAGAGTTAGTGCAGTGCATAATGTGGTCCTCACCGTCACACAATAACAAATCATATCCTCAATTATTAACCTGAATGAAGCCTCACAATTCTAACACGCAGAATTTCTATAAAACACCCTCAAATTCTGGAAAGTCTGCTCATGACTCATTTTTCAAATCCTGGACAAAAAATATTTGGCTATTTTAATTCACATGCAATGCAATGCAATACGTTGATGTAATTTTTCATTCTAATCAAAACAAGTGTTCCTGTTCCCCATAACCTGACAAGTAAAATTAAAAATTTTATGCGTGTACAAGTATACAGCGTAGGCGGACATAAAATTCTCATCTAACACCTTCAACTTGGACTTGGACTGTGACCGTGACTAATCAGTAACTAGCAACCCGATCTCGAACTCGAACCTGACCTGACAAAACTCACCTCTCAAAACAAAAACGTTTTTGAAAAATGTAAAATTAAACAAATGAACGATTTCATATTTCAAGCACGTTTTCATCTTGGCCTGGCCAAGTCTTGAGCCTTTAGCATTTGCTTCATCAGCATTTACCCAATTATCAAATCACTCACTCAGTCAAGAGTCAATATGACCTTCTTTAACCCTAAGGTTCCTAATAATCCACCACACCATGTACCTAACCAGTGCTGACAAAGTCAGGAAGTTAGTTAGACACAAGACATAATTTAAACTTGACTGACTGGACCATCACATCACCCAGCATCCCAGCCAAATCAAACTAACTAACATAAGATGTTGATTTATTTTTCTAAAATGAAATGAAATTATTTGCTAGCCATGGAAGATTCGTCATGTCTACCTACACAAATACAATTGCAAGTCGCAGCCTCAGCCTCAGACTGCCCTTCCTCACCTTTAACTTAATTTTTAAGTAATGCAATGCAATGCAACACGTTAAGAAATAAAAAAATATAATCAGCTGGTAAAAGTGGCAAGTGGTTGAGATGGCTTGGCTTAGCATGCCATGCCATGCTAAGCAGACGTTATCCTTGAAGTTGAGGGTCTCTCATGTATTCACCCATCCATAAAAGTTAACCATACATATTACATTAACAACATTATTATATTATTTTGTCTTTTCCTGACTTAAATCCAATGAAACTTATCTAACGAAAAACCCACTAACTACTATAACCCTTCCTGTGCTGTGCTCTGCGTCACGTCACAACAATAAAGTAATAATTCATAAGCTAATTAAAACAATCCATACAAAAAATGAGGCACGAGTCTGAGTCTGTGTGTGAAATTATTAATATTTACTCCAACCCTATCCCAATCCAAATCCTAATAATTCACGTTCACGTTCACGTCCCTAGGGACAAATTAGACTTCAATATCACTAGAGAATAAAAATCTACACATTTCCATAATAACAATAAGTTCTCTTCTCTACTCTACTTCCTGTATCGTAACAATTACGTACGTACAGTACTGTACGTGTAAAATTACATATCCTCATCCCATGACATTGTACATATATGGTGGCTCTACAAAATAATCTTCCTTCCGGCTTATACGTACGTCTCTCGCCTAACAAGGAAGAGATTTTTCAAGTCAAAACCAGATCAGACTAATTACTAATTAAATGCACTCATTAATTGACATTGGCCAAAATTTGCATTGCATTCCTAATCTCCCTATTTTTCCGTGTAAGGAATTTAGCCCGTTTTACCTGAAGAGAAGAATTTAAAATCCGGTATTATTTACATTACAAAAGGCTTCCTTGTCAAAATACGTACATATACGGCAGAATTAGCCATTCAATTACCAATTCAGCAATTTATTTATATTTATTATGTCTTATTTTCATTTTCACCCATCTAGGGCAATCTAACACTCACTCTCTCAAGTAAGGTCAACTTGGGCGAGGTTTTTGATGATGAGGCATATAATAATAAAAATGTGTATAAATTTTACGGCTTCATGTACACAAATGTAGCCAAACTCGTCCATCTCTACTATTCTAATTTCTCTACCACTAATTATGAATGCTTAAGCGGAAAATAAATCAACTTGTACTTGTACCTACCTAAATTAACTATAAACTCACAACCTACCTAAAAACCAGGCCATGAAATGTGTACATATGACTCATCTGATGAACGAACACTATTAAAATAAATACAGTCAGATACGCTGAGCTGATATGGCCTTAAAATTCATCCCTAATCCGCATTCATATTCTCGTATCCTCCTCGACGCATTTTTACGCAAAAAACAAGTTAATGTAGACACAAAAAAATTAACTACAATAAATTAACCCAAGGCAGGCAGGCAGGCAGAATTACGAACCGTGACATGGAGATCGAAATCGAGATCATGACCATTGTGCCAGAATTATATCAAAAGCCATAAGCTAAAAATCTCTAAAGATTTCTCTCTTTACACCCCCGTCCGGTCATTTTCATTTTCTGTGTCACAAAGTGCAGAAGCAGATGCAGGGCAGAGTATCAGTATCAGAATACTGTGCGAATTTCCAGGCCAGGGTAAAATATGTAATGTATCAGAACAGACTGACTGCATGACTTGACTAATGATGCGAACATCTGCTACCGCTGCCTGTGTTGCTGTACTTCGCACTTACTACTTACCACAGAATGGCACTGTGATACTGTGAATGCACTTAATTTCATTTCATCATATACGTAATAACCCCAAAAGCATGCTAAGAGTCGTTATTAAGGTTAATAACTTCTCGTGACTGCCCCCGCGTCAAAGGTCAAAAGTCATGGGTCAACAGTCAGCAGACAATTCTTTCGAATAATTGACATTCGTTGTAAAGTAAGGTCAAATATCGTCAAGTATCTTCCGGATATACTGGGTTGCCTGGATTTGGCTTAGAAAAATAAAAGGTACCCCTAGTAGTAAGTGAAGGAAAGCTTGAGAAGGTGCCCAATGTACCACACCACCACGAGACGACGGAATAGCCTCAAAAAGTATCTTGAATGAAATGGAAGAGGTCATTCAATCAATCCGATGCGGTGAGAAACGAAATAAAATTCTTGATAGCATTGCAGCTGAAATATTCTTCCAATCTAATCAGTCATTCCCATTTGGGGCATGAAACTGTCCTGTCCAGTATTATTAATAAAAATTCTACGCCACAGCAATAGCAATAGCAATAGCAACATCAATTTGAAATTGATTTTAATGCTGCAGCGTTACATATACACATATACATCCATGGTGCTATTATTCTATTTCATAATGTTGGCGACGACATGGTGATAGTGATAAGACTATGGGCGACACTCTACTCTCGATCATCAAATCTTCATTTTCACACGCCAAACACAAGTAATAACACTCAACTCTAACTCTTTCGTTTTTTTTCTATACTCCACAAACATTGTGTGCATTTCTATAAAAAAATAACACAGGGAAAGGAATAGCAATAGCAATATCTCGTATTAAAATTTCCTGTGCCGTGCATGTGCTGTGCATAGCCTGGAATGACCTCTTCATCGGCAAATGAACTCAAACTCCACATTTTGAACAGAACGGAAAATAAATACAGCACAGAACGTACAACCACAGGTTAACTGGTTGACGTCTATAGAATTATACAAAACCAAATTGATAATGGATTGCATTGCATGTGCATGGATGGATGAATGATCATCTGTGTAATTGAAATTTGAAATATGAGGAAATGTAAACAACTGTTAACTCTATTTACCTATTTGCTTCTAATCAAATGTTTGGATTTTCCTAACTCGACTGGTATTACTGGTATACATACATATGTACGTAATCAGCGCATCACCCAAAATATAAAATGACGATGACGAATGAGTTTGGTTTACCGACAATATTGCCATTGCTAAAAAATTGGCATGTGCATACTGTACTCTGTACTGTATGCCAAATTGACATACCTAAATTAACTAACCTGGATAAAAGTCCAACTAACAATCTGATCCAGTGCGTAATATTCAAAAAGAAATTATTTTTAATTGGAGACCCGATTTGAGTTGTCGTATGTTACAAAATCTTTGAAGATAACGTAATCTACCCCCATGAAAAATAATCCGACAGAATTCCCGGAATCGGTTATTCAATTCCACAATGTAACAACTGCTCACCAAATGAACGTGACTCACTAGTACTGTGCAGCACATGCACATGCACAGTAGTTTTCTCTTAATCATTACCCATCAAAAATAAAATTCTGGTTACTGGTTAAACAGTTTCATCTTCATGTTGAATCAGATACTCAGATATACCTCAAACTAAAATTTTACATACAATGGTTTAATAAATACGCAAAATTCATGCATGTCTGACAGACAGGCAGTAATACACAGTTTCGAAATGTAAACTTCGTTTTCGACTTTTTTTTTCTTCTCTTTTGAATTTGAATCATTCATCTCCATCATCACAAAATAATTGAAACGAATAACGAACCATTACCACTATTACACGGAAATTTCAAGAATCCGTAGTGAGTCGGCCAGGTCGTGATGCTGTGGTGAGCAGTGGAAATACGTATGCAATATTTTTATAATGCACATATACAAATTTGCAAAAATTTATGCATTCAAAAGAACCGTACAATTCTCAAAATATCAACCCCATGCTGTGAACCAAAGTACGTACGTATTTTATTTTACTTCTTTTAACCCAAAAATGTTAGAAAAATGTTAAACTGTGGAACTTTGGGTCAAAACTCCAACTGAGTTTGAATTATATTTGAATGAACCGTCAAAATCAACCATACCATATCTCGTCCATTTAAAAAAAATCCCATGTATAACAAAACCAACTAACTGCCAACCCAAAAAAATCGAATTTAAACTACAATAATAGTTTTGCATTATTTTTTTTTGCCACCACGAAGCAAGCTAAAGCTAATCTTTATAATGAGCCTGGGCACGGCATGGTACGGTACGCTATATTAAAACGTTTAAAAAAAATTCACGTTTTTCATCGCTCATGATTGAACTGCATATATGAAATCTTGGCTTAACCGCTTCTAGAATTTTGCAGGTCTAATCTGAAGGTATACATACAAAAATTGGAGTTGATGGACTCTAGAATCTAGAGCTGATTTCATCAACTCGATCCTTTGCCCTGGAAGGAAACTGAAACCTTTATTTGCATTTGAATTAATCAACATAATATGAACTTTTCCCGTGTATGTTGAAGTGAACGTGCAAACTAAACTATGTATTGGATTAGGCAACAACTCCACAGTATATAGCCATAACATCAACAACACATTTTTAAAAATAGATACTACATGTATTAAAATGTTCTAACAGCTTTAAAATGTACTGCTCAAATTGATGCAATGGGAAATGCAATCAATATACAGCATAGAGCATGCTACTGACTTGACTGAATAAAAATTAATCTGTCAAGACATGTGAATAATTAGCTAGGACTCACAAATGGCTTGGCTTAAATGTCATCATACAAATACAAAGTAACAGAAACTCATCCTTTAAAAGTATGTAAACAAAAACAAAAACATTGCGGTGCCTGGAAGCAATGTCGATGCGGATCTCTGTATATATTTGTTGCATTGCATCCCGAAAATTCAGATTCATTTCATTCGAAACATTTGAGAAAGGTTGTGTTGTGAAAAAAACGAAGAACAGTTGGAAATCGACCTTTTTGTCTTATTGACCTACTGGTGGAATTTGAATTTGCTACACTCGACATTACGATATTTTATGTGGGATTTCGGGAGCTATCCTCATTTTTACAAACCTTTTATGAATTATGACATGACGTTTGAGCTGTGTACATAGTCCAGAGAGTCCAAGAAACAAAAAATACGTGCGGACAAATAATACGATACGGTGCAAATTGAAATCTTAATAATTAAGAAGATTTGTAATTGTCAATTATTGACAGCTGCACACAAATTGCGCTGCGCTGCTTGATTTGATTGTTATATCGTGCAAAGGAAAATGAATTACGTAAATGCAAGCCATGCCATAATAGTTCCCACTAATAACCATTTTGCTCCGCTTTGCGGTGAGTTAGTGGGTAAGGTAACTTTTTGCACAATCATATTATTATTATAAGCCTACCATTAGCATTAGCCAGCCCAGCCACACAGTATTCATTCCGAGTTCTGAGTTCTGGGTCATCGACCATTCGACCTTGCTTTTTCGCAAACATGCATGCTCGCATAGGAAAAACTTTTGCTGATTTGATCCTGATCGGTAATTTAGAATGACGTGACGTGAGTGCTGTGGGGGAAAATGCTTTCCAGATGCAGATGCTATAATCAATTCCAAATTGAACCCATCACATCATATTCCGAAAGATTTATTGAGTTAAAGTTTAGTGAACTAAATTATAACCAAATAAAATGAATTTAATGAGGAAACCCATTATTTTTTTACGCCAAGGTTTTCTAGTCGTTCACTGTCACTGTCAATGTTATCGGGATGTGCAAAAATATACCGTCGTCGTCGAACATGAACTTGAAAACACATGTAGCACGAATAGTAAATGCTACACGCGCCATGCTAAATAAATCGTTCAAAAAGGTACTAAAATTGGAGTACAATGCAAATGCAAATATCAACGCAACTGCAAGTAACACTTAAAGACGTAGTGTGTCTTGAGTCTTGACTGCTAAGTAACGTTAACGTAATAAATTAAATTAAGGCATTAAAAATTGAAAGTGCTTTTAAAAATGTTCTAGTCATAACAAAACTGGCTTGCGTCGTGTACCTCGTCTGTCTTGTCTAGAAAAATGTACTACAGACTGTAAGCAGTACTTATAAAAAATTAAAAATGAACTTTTTTAAAATTAACACTAACAGGTTTCGCAAGCAAAATTGTCTTGGGACTTCAAATCAGAATAAAATTTGACTCTGAATTTGTATGCAGTGCAAAAAGTATACGCTGAACCCAAAAAAACTAGGGACATAAACTATAAACATTGCAAAATCCGAACAAACTGAGGGTTTACTTTACGCGGTACACATTGCCCTACTTACTTTGTATGCCGTCCCGTGCATATGCAGTATACAAAAAAAAGATAATAAAATATGTCACATTATATTGAATGTATGATTTTTGTTCATACTTCGTGCCTTACAGAATATAAAGTTACATTTTTCATTTCATTTCATTTCATTGATTCTTTTTGAACCGGAAGTTTTTGTTATCTTGGAACGGCAAAGGCAATAACGTGGGATGCATACATATGTTTTTGACTTTATCCATTCACATTTTGTACATTACGGACGTATACTCGTATACTGTATACAGTACTGTTAAGTCTTCTCCTCTGATATCGATATCAGTCAAGTTTATGTACTGGATGGGGTCAATCCTCTAATCCTACTTTACTTTTACAACTGGCTAGAGATTGTCTCTTGGAAAAATTGTACCTCATCACATAGGCTAGACGAAGAGTTCAAAAGTGAGCAATTCAATTCTAAAATTAATAGCTCTTACTTCTGATGCTTCTTCATGAAAATTCTTTGCTAACATGAATTTTTTGAGTGACATAGACAAAAAGTCTCAAAAAATTCCAAGCCTTCTGCCTTCCGTGGCTCTCGAATTCCAAAAAGCTCTATCAAAAATCGCGCAAAAAAAAGAGCAAAGAATTGAACTGACCTTTGTGGCATCCGTGTAAGGCGTAGATGACTCTTTGGCCACCAATTGTGATCCAAAAACACTGGCAGCTCTTGAACTCCCAGTCCCAGCATTATTTGTGATTTGTGCCTCTAAGGCTTTCCGTATTTGAACTGAATTCATATTTCTTGAATTGATTTGAATGTTTGAGTAACCTGATGAAGATGAGACGGACGGGATCATTGTTCTAAACATCTCATGACTGTCTGACTCTTGTCTCAAAATTCACTAGTTTTTTCTTTAACACCACAACTCTGTTCCATACATCAACATTGACTTTAATCCGTGTGTCCCGAATAACTCCAGCACAGATATTCAGGTAAGGTCAGGATTCAGACTCAGGAAATCCAAAACAAAGCGTAGATAGCTTGCTGATCACATTGATTACTTATTTGACGATTGACGTGATGTGTGATGTGCTTGTTCACTCAAAATTCTACAACACAGAAAATGACAATAATTAATTTTACTTTACCCGTACAAGTAGAACTATGACTTCCCTAAAAAAAACTCGCCCGAACCGAGTCAGCCAGGCAAGATCGCCCGACGAGAGTTTTCTCGTGCTAAAATATTTTCGGAAACACGTGCGTGAACGGTGCACGTACATTTAACTCAAATTTATTGTAAAAACTTAGAAAATGTACAAAAAATCGAGATGTACATTTCCAGCTATTCCAGAGGCTGATTTCCCTCATTTGTGCGTGCACTGCGCTCAGTTGTCTATGTTTTTGCGAAAAATCGCGTTTCCAAAAAATTTGAAAAATACTCCAAAATTCTCAAAACGGAGAGCCACGTTTAGATTGCATTACATTGAACATTTTTAGCGAATTCTATTCTACTTGCTCCAAAAATTATGCATTTAATTAAAAAAAAGTGTGCTCAATCTGATCACCTGTAAAATGCAAACTTATAAGCAACACCAGCTAATTAGGAAAATTTACCTGGTGCGCGTTTTTCCTTTAACTTTAATTTTTTTTCTTGTTGATTTCCTGAGGACACTTTTTGACTTTTTGAGCACAAATTGGACTGATTGATAAATTTTTTGATATTTTGGAAGGGTCGTGGGTTGTAGACAATTTCCAAGAAGTCGCGTGTAAAGTTATAGCGTTAGAGTGGAGTTTGATGAGCGAAGTAGGAGAACACGATGGAGCTCCTACGAGTGAGCAAAGCAAACTGAACCAGCCAACCACAAACTCCCCTTCTATTTATAAAGATCACCTCTTCCAGTATAATAAATAATAACCAGCATACCCTCGCCCAGTACAAAAATTATACCAGGCAAAACAAAAATTAATTGACAGATGTCTAATGTGTAATGCAAAATTGTGTGTGTGTAATTTGCCCAGTAATTTTTGTACAGGGAGGTTCATACGTCCTGTAAGCGTTGTTGGTTGAAACACCCAGATAATGTCAATTTTTTGGCGAAAATAAAATATGCCGTTTTTGGCACCGATTTTTATTCGCAAGATTTGCATGTATTGTATGTATAATGAGAGGTGGTGGTGGTCCATTTCTATTGATACACCTGCATAATATGCTATAACATGAATGTGGTATGAACATATGAACCAAACAAACCGGACCGGAACGGCAGCAGTCACCCCCGGTAATATAAACAGGGAGGTTCATAATTGAAGGCACAGCCTCAGCGAAGTTGCACGCTGGCACGGTGGAAACGGTTTTGTGAAATTTTACGTATGCTAAGTTTTAAACCTGGTATTTTTAAAGAATCGTAGTAGAAAATTTTGAAAATAAATTGCTGTTTTGCCGTCTTTGTTTGTACTTTGTACACCCTGAATAATTTCTGCCCTGGTGCAATTGGTAAAAATTTCAAACCACGTGAATTCGTCCTAATACAAATTAGGATAAGAAAATCAAAAAAATAAAGATGTGCAGTGGTACATACGCATAGGATAGCAGAGGCCTGCACTACTGTAAATTACTATTGCTGGAAGTAAAAGTAAACAGTCCCACTAATTTATTCAAAACTAATCTCTGGACTGGCAGACAGCTTGGTGCACTTTTTCGGAATTTGCTTAAAAACTAGACTGATTGCCGGCGAAAGTTGTAAAGCCAAAACCTTTTCTCTGGAAAATATTTAAATACGCAAAAATGTAGATCGGCGACAGATTACCATTTACCATAGGACAGGGTGGGCAATCGGAATCGGAATTCGAATCGAAATTCGAAAATAATCGAAATTTTTAGAGAATTATTGGAATCAGAATCGGAATCGAAATTTTAAAAATCGGAATCGGAA
>JAQIXO010000117.1:0-37986 GCA_034700305.1 Protaphorura armata
TTATACATGTGGCCTAGGCATTATCTACATGGCGTGCACTGGCGGGCATTATAGATAATGCCTGGGCATTATATATACTGCCTGATTATATATATGGACTACAACATATATAAATTTTGAAATTAGTGTGGAATATCTCAAAGCTGCAGGTATATATTCCTCAGTCGTAGTTAAAAGAGCAGTTTTAGCGTCTAAAAATCTATATGGTTTTGATTCAGCTGATCTAACTTAGGTGCATTTCTTCAATTTGATTAATTGCTAACAATTTCTTTCACCTTCTCATGAAGTAAAGAAAAAAATTTCTTACCAAAAGCATTTGCGTACCGGCATTCCTTGACACAAAATTCTTTCAAATTTTCTGTGTTCAAGACAAATGAGTTGTAGATGAAGATCATGTCCCGAATCCGAATTCCATAGATCTTGAGAACAGAGAGATTTTGAGCAATGCGTCGAGCATTAGTGATATTATCAGAGGTAGGATCAATTTCTGCATCCAAGTCGTAATTGAAATGAACATGGTCGATGCTAAGTGCCTTCAAATTAGTACAAGGAGCTATTGCACCAATTAATGTTTCAGATTCTAAACCATGCAAATAAAACAATGACAGTTTGTTTAGCGTAGACCAAAGAATTGTCGAGTCCATAACTATTTTTTCAATGAATGTGTTGGCAGATATTATCGGTCCTTGAGCTTCAGAAGAATTCGAATCCGATGTAGTATGAGTAAGTTTAATTCTTGTCCAATTAGTGTATGAATTGAGGAACAGTGCAAGCGTCGCATCATTGGAAATTGTGATAGTTATTTTCTCAAGGAAAGAATTCCAGATTGAAATGAGAAAGTGCCAGTTGCGACATACGCCCATTATGATGCTTAGGTCATTTGGACTAAGGTACTGAAAAATGTGGTACTTCATCTCAGGCTGAGGAACATTGAGAGAAAATTATTTGAATTAGGCACTCAAACACACTGAAAGTTTTTAAAGTAAAATTAGTAAAAGCGTAATGCAGTGAGTATGCTGTATATACCGGCAAATCATTGAATTCGGCGTCTTTGTTGGAATTGGTGGAAGACATGATGATGAACCGGTTCGAATGTGGAATTGATTGAACTCAAAGATTATGACGGAACTAGCTTTTACTGCGGTAGTGATAAAATTTAGAAATTTTGATTGATAGACCGGCCGGATGTTCTCGGCCGGTTTGAAAAATTTGGAATTAGAATTAGATATATCTCGATCACAAGTACAGTACATTAGAGGTTTCTTTGGACGCTTTGTTTGTTTTGTTCACAAACGCAAATGAGAATTTGTCGCTGAGGGGACTTGCAGGTAAGTCGATGTGTATCGCATTCGAGTAAGAATGCGAAAGTGGAGTCTTTAACAAAGTTTTGTGACAGAATGGACTTTCTCCTAAGCAGTTGAATACAGTTCAAGACTTTTCCCGATATTAGTGAACAATTTTGTAATAACAAGACTGAACATCTTAGGATGGAATTTGTTCTGTACACATTTAAAAAGATATGGGAAAAAAATCAGAAGCAAATATCGGAATATTGTATTGAATTTTAATAATTTTGACGGAGAATAAATAAATAATTTCCATTTTATTTAAACTCAATCCGGTTTGATTGCAATCCAGAAGGCAGATGCTACAACTTGTATTTGTTCGACTAATTTAGACTTTTAATAGAAATTTTAAAAGTGAAGGCAATTTGAAAATGATTGCAATGTAAGACATATGACAGACACAGATGTACATTTGAACAACTTTGAGCGAGTCTTTTGTAACTCCTCGAGTGTACATCGATAAATAAGAAACACAATACATATTCTGTTTAGTAGGATTGTTGTTTAATTCTGAGTTGAATATCAAAGAAACGAATATGTGGAACTTCCGGTGGTGTTAAGAAACCGGATGTTAAAACTGAACACTGTTTCTTAACAAATTCCCTTCTCACACTGCGTCTTGTGCAGCCGACTAAGTCAGGCTAGACTAACCCATAATATTCAACGAACACAAATGGCACAAGTTAGGTGACTTTGGAGACTGCAGATTCTGTAGAGACATTAAGAGCTCGTACCACTTCCTAGAAGTATGTGTCTTGAATATCCTGCATAGTGAAACTGACTTCATCCTACGTTTCTGAATATGTGCGAGATATCCGTCCACATTGTAATTGACCCCAAGTCTTCAGATTCCGTTAGGTCTATTTTTTCTAAACAAAATTCTGCGCTTCTCGCTAGACCTTCCACTTAGCATGAAGTCCTTTCTCTAGGCATCAGCCAGTTCATCCCTACGGCTTCTCTAATATTATATTTTTCTGTGTCATTGTTTTTGTTTTAATTGGATCCCTTTCAATTATAATCTAGAATTACTTGCTCTTTTCAAATTTCAGTTTTACTGAAAGAAACTCCAGCGACTATGATGAATACCATTTTCTAATCATGACAACAATAGTGTACGCAACGTGAACGCCAGTCTTTTTCACTTCACAGTTCTATTCGAATGACGAATTTCACTCCTCAAGTCACACAAGAAAAAAGAAAAGGAAGAAAGAGAAAGGATTCAATCCAAATCCTGGCACGAGCGAGGCAAGTTTGATCAAATAAAATGACGTCGACGACATCATGATTTTATATCAGTACATACTTCCGAATGACATTTATTTATTAACAAAACTATTTTGAAAAGTTGAATTTGAATCACAGCTGGGTTTCTAAAATCCATATCAGACGTCATTTTTGCCTTCGAAGTTGAGAACAGAAAAGAGCCAAGGCTTCAGTTTTTTTCAATTCTCTTCTTGCTAAACAGCACTGACGGGATTATTTTCATTGTTTTCCTTGAAACTTTCCAGACTATTCGTTTTTAGTAACCAAATACGGTGGTTCTACCTAAATTACTTTGTTTGCTTTCTGATCCTCCTCGACTAAGAAATTCTGTGGGCCTATACAATTATAAGAGATTTGAAATTCTAACTTCTTTGTCAAAAGGGAAATCTTCGAAATGTTTATTTCTTAGCTTTGAAGGCCTAGTTTACATGTCGTCGTACGATTATCCACAAAGGAAACTGGTCTGTGTGCATAAGTTGTTCAAAGGTACGTTATAATTTGTATAATAAGTTAATGTTTCAATTCAATGATGCTGAGCAAAAGTGACCAGAAGAAATTACCGCGGACCAACCATTTTGAAAAAGTAAATTCAACGAGTAATACGCTTTGGATGCATATACAGGAATTACAGTCTTTTATTTGAAATATGACATTCATTATATGACGGCCACGGAGAACAGATAACTCTCTTGAAAGGCTTCCTTCTGAGAAGGCTTATTATTTATTCCAAGTATTTTCTTTTCAAAAATTTCTTTCGTAAATGAGTATCACCAGCATCTTCTTCATTTGAAACTTTCTGTGTAATGCGATGTCTAGCAACGGAATCAAACCTGTAAAAAATATCTAAGACTTCCTCCGGATATTTTATGTCGTCAAACTCTTCATTTTCCAGACTCGTCTCAAGAGTCTCTGTAAATTACAAATCGATGACTCCATATCCGAGGCTTTGAAATTATGTATTGTAAATTGCGACTACGAGACGATAAATGCTGTCAATAATCCTAGTTTTGGAGTACTGGAAAGCACCGATAAAACCAAATGTCTACAACCACAGCGTTCAAGTTCTTTTGCAAAAATAAATTGGCGCATGCATTCAATACACCTTTCATGGATTTTACAAGGAAACCAATTTCACGCGACAATCAAATTGACTCGAAAATTAACTTCAGTGTTAGTGTTCCCGACGAAAGCCCTGACCATAAATATGTACTGTTTATTATTTAAATTCTTAACATAGTTTGTGATGATTTGAAATTACTAAAACTTCTATATGAAATTTTTTTCTCTCCAAGCATTTTTATGGATCCAAATCAAATATCTTAAGGTTGTGACAACTTTTTTCTCTAAATAGCGACATCATGTCTAACTTTACTGTCTCTTTAATAATCACAATTCACATGCCCACAAATTAAAATTAAGCTCCTCGATTACGACCTTCGTGTTATTTCTCGATTCAAATATATTAAATGTTTACATTTACGGCATAAAACTCTCACGTTTTTGTTATCTTGTGGTGAACCAGTAACAGTTAACCAAATCAGACACATTTTTTATGCTAAGGGCACTTGAAGTGAACTCCCAGCTCAGGCCGATCTAGTTTCGCATCAAAAGTAGTTTCCTTGTCAGGCTTGTTCTGGACGAGTCGTTCCCAAGCTTTCTCCAGTTCTCACAACTTTCTCTCATTGTCGACAGCGACTCGGACCAAGACAGACAAACTTTCTTGTGTCCTCTCGTTGAAAGTTTAGCGTCACATTTCCGTAACTTAACCATTTGAGTTCATTGACCACATTAATTGTAAAACATGACTGAATCAATTTGGACCACCACAGAGAATGCCACAATCGTTTTTGAAGACCAAGAATTAGATACGAATACATCCAATTCAATCCCACTTAATTTCACTGTTATGAGTCAAAATGCGGTCATTAGCACGATTACTTACTCAATCATTTTTATCGTTGCAGCTGCAGGCAACTTTTCTGTTTTCTTCTCTGTAACCCATAGGGCAAAGTCTCGTATCGGTACTCTGATTTTACATTTGTCAATTGCTGATCTATTGGTTACATTCGGTGTTATACCATTGGAAATTATTTGGAGAATTACAATCCAATGGTACGCTGGAAATTTGGTTTGTAAACTTTGTAAAGTGTTCAGTGCATTTGGACTTTACCTCAGCTCTGCCGTACTCATTTGTATTAGTTTGGATCGGTATTTTGCCATTGTTCATCCCTTGAAATTACGAAGGGAGAAAGTCATGTTGGCAGGGGCTTGGGTCGTCGCGATTGTTTGTTCGATCCCACAGGTACGTAAGTTTTTTTTTAAGTCAACTTTTTCTCTCACAAAGTACGGTAATGTCAAATTACTTTCAGCATTACTTGATTACTGACAACGATATAATCATATTGAACAAATTTTAAATTGTGAAATTTAGAAAGCGTAGAGTTTTCTTCAAGAAGGTTGAACCGGGAGAAATCAGCTAGCTGGTACAATCGTGCCTTTCCTTTCTCTTTTACTTTATGAAAAGAGCCGAGGAATTTCTTTCCAAGAAAAAAAAAGTGAAAGATTTGTCAACGCTAGAGAATTAATCCAGTCGATTTAACATGATTTGAATTTATATTACTAAGGCCGTCAACAGCATAGCTTTTATCTAGTACAGTGTTTACGATGAAACTTGAATGTAAAATCAACGGAGTTTGCTTTCTGAGAATTCTGCAGTTTTTTAAATTGAACTTCGGCTTTGATCGAATCAAAATTGATCAAAATTTGACACTGAAGTATGTGGCAAATGAAGATCCCATTTTAGTTTATATTTTTGGCGGCTGTTCCACCCCGGATTGTGTAACCCTCAAGTGAATTCTATAAAGAATTTATTCTCCACTATAATGTTCAGGTTGTACGTGACTATCGGATTTTTCATGGTTTATTATATGCGTACGGAACGTTAAGAGACAAGTAAAGGAATTTCATTAAATGTTGTGATCCAAATGAGCTGTGTAGGATTCCATTAATTGTTCGAGACAGAGAGCGCCGAGCGGAAGAAAGGATGGAATTTTAGGGATATTATAATTAAAGGGTGACCTACACGGTACGGTCATTGAACAAGTTCTTGTGAATTCAAATATTTAAGTTGAAAATACAAAAGTGTGCTTTCAACTGCTTTCACATTACACTCCATTCCACGCATTAAAATTGAACAGCTCAATTCAGCATAGACAGTTTAAAATTATGGAAAGACCAATATTTCTACAAAAGTACAAACAACAAGGGTGAAGTTACGAAAGTTAGCCGCTGATATTTTCATAGGAATAATATAAAAACAAACAAACATGACATTCGGCTCTCGGTTAGAATATGTTGTGCTTACTAAACGTATTATGTAAAGGAAAGTAAAGTTCGATATGTTTATTCAACTGCCGTGTCTGAATTGGAGTCTCAATAATAGAATAACCTGGACGTGTAGAAAAAGACTCATTGCTTTGGATAGACGATTGGGATAGATGTTAAGCTTGACAGTCACCCATTGATGTTATCAAGAATTGTCCTTATGTCCGCCCTTGCATGTCGGAACCGTAACCGAAACCAAGAATTAACTTTGCTCAACATATATTCAAATCGTCGATTCGTCAACATCCTTAATTAACCCTTGTAGTTCGAGTTCCCACAATTATGAACAGGCAATGTTTATTAATAGAGTGGATCATACGAATGGGCAAGTCGGTCATGGAAATTCCAACACGTACATGCCCGATCTGTGAGTTTCACTAATGCTAGAGTTACCGATCCATGAGTTCGGACTCGTATATGCTAATTGCAATTAATAATCAAAACTCTATCGCAATCATTCGTTTCGTATGAATAATGTTTGATGAGATTGTTTATTCCATCAAAGCCTTCGCTTTGTGTAGGAATCCGAACAAATGGTCCCGTGAAATCACAAGGAAGTGCCAATTTAGGACACGAATGACAACTCCAACGACTAGAATGAAAATAATAATGATGCTAATGGTGTGGAAATGTTATAAGGACATGTACATGGAAACTTTATATAAAAGGTTGCAACCTATAAGTAGAACATGCATCATTTTTTGTGAGTTTTTGCATATTATTGGCAAAATCCTAGGAACGTCGACTTGGTTTCACAGGAAATACTGCAGAATTGACAGTGTCAAATTGTTGTCAAATTGAGAAAATATGCCTTAGTAATGTTAAGAACAGTGTGCCGAAAAATTTGCAATGTAGTGAATATACCATGTGTATACACCAGACGAGCGGTACCCTTTGACATAGATTTTACTGGGTGAAGTTTCTAGAATGATTATTTCCGACGAATTGCAATCTTTGATGTGATTACTTCGTGTTCATGCTTATTATTTTTGCATTTTCGCCGGATTTTCAATAATTCCGAATGAAACCCATTATAAAGCCATATCTAATTTTAGTTGATTGTACAGTTTCCAAAATGTAGGAGTTAATCCGTCGGGATGTCCTTATATAAACATGAAGTTAGCGGAAAGCACAGCAGGCTGAACCGGCTATCATAGTTGTACATGTATGTTTCTTGCCACTTACCAATCTAGTCGAAAACTTTTACTTGGCAGAATAAATTGAGATGTACATTTTATAGAGAATTTTATTTATCTAATGCCGGATCCCCAAATCAATTTTAGTAGTATGACGCAAACTACAGTAGCTGGACAGAATAAAGGAATCAAGTCACAGACTTCTCGTCTCTCTCGTCTTATAGCCATATAACTCCTGCCGCAAGCGATTAACATAATCAACAATCGATTGTCCATTAAATTATCGAAATATACATATGACCGCTTTCTCCATTATTTTGGACCACCACTCTACAAGTTGCACGGGTATGGTAAATTGAGTTGCGCTACCCCGTGGAAAAGATTAGGAGTCAGGAGCTATGCAGCACACGACAAATTACATTTCAGTTATACGTAAAACAAAATTGAACAAAGACATAATTTCTTTTGAGGTTTTGGAACACGCACAGGGACCCACATGACAGTCAATTGTATTTTCAGCTCAGAAAATTTACTTTCTCTCAAAGCAGTTTTGACTTGAGAAAATGCCAGTCATGGTCAATCAAATAAATCCCCCGTCGAGTGACAAATAGAGAAGTCGGCGTCCAGTCTTTAACTACAGCACAGCGACCCAAGCACAGTGACAACATAATCTTGTACAATATTCTTGTGTCGTCTGTATCCAGAAAACTGCGTCATCCTCATGCATAAGGCAAGAGTAAGGTGCATCCACATCCGAAGGAAATGCATAAGGAAATGGTAGAAGCGTCGTGAGAAAGTTAGGACCAATTAACTTTATGTCCGCTCCGGGTATTTTCAGTCTTGTATTTAAAATGGGGTAAATTTATTGCATGAACCTTACGGCCGGAAAACATTAGGACCAGCTGGGCAATTAAGACCCTTATATTCAAACACCTGAAGTTTATATTAATTTATTGCATGAACACCCTGGGTTGACTGGACTGCAAATTACTTGAATTGTTGGCCAGTCTAACCTGTGTCGTATTCATAAGCCTATCTATCGTCTTGTCTTGTAAACAAAAATTCCATCGAGGGTAAAATCATGATCAGAAATATTAAAAATATATTTCATGTAGACTCAAAATGGGAATTTATAAATAATTCTACGTTAAAATCCCGTGACAATAAAGTGTACATCGCATTCCAAGGGTGAAAGGTGACATTTCTAAAAAAGCGAAAAGTATTTTATGTGACTAAAGAATTCAATCAAAATGTCACCGGGAAACATGATGAATAGGACGCCGGGGTCTCGGGTGGATGTTTTGAGACCTTAACACGATCTACTAAAATATAGTCTAAGTCTAAGCTGACATACTTTATTCAGAAAAATTCAATTTTTTGCTCGTTTGTTTAATATGTATGTGGGTTTCTCATTCCGTCTCTGAAATATATTTTCTTCACACGTTTCATGGAACTTATTGGCTCAATTTGGGTCTGACTTTCTCCACTCTGATACTTTTCTAGAACAAAAAAAGTATAAGTTGCTTTCAAAGTCGCTATATTTGGTTCTTAAAATAACCACAAACGCTTCAAGTGAAAGTTAGGCAATGGAGTCAAATATTAAACAGTTCATTGTTAAGAACGTACGGACGTGTCAATGTAATCGCAAATGGATAATTCAATTAAAAAGAGATCAAACGGGCACGCTACTTTTTTTTACAGTAGAGTAGCCGAACAATTTTGGAAGTGTCTTGTGTGTGATTCTTCACCTCACTTTCACTAAATTGTATTACTAGTACTGGAATCGATTTCTGGTAACGAAATTTCCATAATTATGTATTATGTCAATTACGTGTAACACATTGCATTTGCATTTTGAAAGGATTTCAATTTCTTTCTAAAAATTGGGTTAAACTGAAATAAAAGAGAAACCTAACCGTCCAGACTTGAGAGCTCTTAATCAGTCTCTGAATATGAACCGCTGCTTTTATCCCTTGGGACTTCAAGTAGGAAGTTCTTTCTACTACTTTCGACAAGTTGTGAAATAGGATCTTGCTCATTTCACTTCGAGTTTTATACTTCACTCGTCCTGTTAATTGGCACATCTTCACTCTGAGAGAGTCGTAAACATTTCCAAAATGCGAGTGCTGGCTCCGTCTCGACGACTTCACAAATTCTATGGGCATTCAACTTTCTTACGAAATTACAATTTTTAATTTATTTTATGAATGCGGAAGACTTTTCAAAGCAACATCTGTCGTATGTGTGTCCGGAAATTGAAACCAGTCTCACCCAGCAGACTGGAAAATTGAGATCCCAAGTATCCGGGAAAGTCCTTCTGGATTAACAATTTGCGTTTCGAGTTGTGTTGAAGTTATTCCTAATTTTATATGAAAATACACCCACTAATTCACATTCGCAAGAACCCAGTCAAACATCAGAACTTTTTTGTGATAAAGGGTTGACTTTTATTTTCCCCGAGTAACGTACCCCGAGTAGTAGGAAAAGCATCAGACGCAGAAAATCTTATACAGTGATGTCGTGGTATAAGAACTGACAATTCCACAGAAGATCATATTGTTTATTGTAAAAACTTGAAGGAAGGAAAAACGTAGGTTCTAGTTTTTGTAATTACATGAATTTTTACTTTAGAACTTCCAGTCGGGCAAAAAATGAGAATAGTTCAAGTGGACGTAATGCCCTCATCAATCTATGTCCGACAGATTCGACCTTTACGTCTTATCGATTCAGCCTAGACCAGTGGCGAACTTAATCGATAGTTTAGACCAAGATAAATTGGAGATGTCATTGTCAATTAGTTGTCAATCTATCCGTGGGAATACTGAAACAGTCAAATGTCTTACAATTAGTCCTTGAATGACAAGTGCTTATAATTGACGTTTTATTTTCTCTTTTTTCTCTAGAGTTTCATTTTTCGAGTGGAATCTCATCCACGTTACCCGACTGTCCACCAATGTGTCTCCATGTTGTATTTCTCTAAGGATCTGGAACTCATTTACAATGTGTTCTCCGTCTCAGTCATGTATTTTGTACCCCTCATCGTCATTATTTTCACCTACGGAATGATCCTCCTAAAAATGAGTAGAAAGTCACGTCAAGAGGATGAGTCACGTAAGTTTGGCACATGATTTGCAAAGTCTCGCCATCTTTTTTTTTAGCAATTTTCAATGTCTGAGTATTCGCACGTGTGGTAGTTATGAATGGATAAAGCGTGTAACGGACTGAGAGATCGTTTTCATCTTCCTAAGTACGTCATTAAAGTTCAAGACCCGATCCAATTATTCTACACACATTTCCTGCCATTTAGCCAACCAGTGCTCAGTGCAGCGTCTCGATTCAGATTTTAGTCATATGAGATAGTGTGAATGAAATTCAGTGTCATTTGTTTTTATGCTGCAACGGATTTAGATGGGTGAAAGTATCGCGTGATTGTGACATGACAATATCTTACTAAGTTAATGTCAGAGTTTTAACGGATTTTAGCTACCGAATGTCCCTCACAATTATTTGCCAATTAATTGACGAAAATAAACTCATCCTTCAGGTTCAGACATCGGAGAAGCCAGTGGTCGAATTCTTCTTCGCCGAAATGATGCAACAAACCGAATGGAACGTGCTAAAAGTAGGACACTTAGGCTAACTTTTGTGATTGTCGTCGTCTTTGTCTTCTGTTGGACACCGTATGTCGTGATGACTCTTTGGTAAGTAAATTTTTTATGGAAGAAAGGAATACCTGTGAAGATTCGTACATGGATGAATAGGTTGGGTCGGGATAAACTGATAACCGTTCAGATTGATTCTAGGCCAACCGACCGGCAAGGATAAGAGAGAAAGGATTTTTGATGTTGATGTTATCGTAAGGCAATTTCAGATAACGTGTGTCAGTGTACTACGAGACCAGTCAGGGACGAGGCTGCAGATTTAGTACAGGAGGACAGTCTGTTAATATTACTCAAGGGCAATCGTACAAGCAAGAGTATTGACCTTGTTTATCGGTTCAGGGATGTTAATTGTAATTTTAACCTACCTTGAATGACTGATTAAGCAGTCAGGCTTTTATTTATTCCGACAGGGTCAAAACTCGCAGACTTTCACCACTTTCTCTATAAAGCTTAATAGAAAGAGACCGGGTGTTCATTTAAGAGCCAAATCTATGAAAGCCCCGGCCGTTATTGTGTCATCTACGGCATGCTTAAACTAAAATCGTTCACTTTACTAGTGTTTTGAGTAATATATACATATTCCCCTCGCACCTCCGCATTAAGCGTACCGTACGCGAATAAAGTTGTCTGAATTATGGTATTTATTAGGCTGTGTTAGACGAATAGCTTTTAGACTCAAAGAGTAGAAAGTGAAAATTATTTAATCCGTCTCAATGTCTCCCAAATATTTCATTGAACAAAATCATTCATTATGTAATATGTCGCCTGCACACTCGGCAGTGTTTCTAAGCAATGCCTTTGTGTACAATCTTATATTCCAGAACGCAGCATCCTGGAAACATTAGTAGTCCCATTAAGAATTGACAAAGGACCCAAGAACCAAGTACCATCTTATACATCACATCGTCTAAATGAATTGAATCTACATAGGAACCATAGTTTCACGTGATCGAAGATAAGAATAGCTGGAATAATGCATTCGTTCTTTGTCTTCCACATGATAGGAAAATTCTGACGAAGTTGAGCCATTTCCATGACGTAAAGTTTATTCATTATTCCATTATGTCTATTTATAAACTAATTATCCCAAGTGCATTTATTAGTCCTATTTTGACTTCAATTTCTCTGTCAATTAAGTGCAAGGCTTAATAGAATAAAATACATAGATTTAAATCTCTAGAGACGCAGTAGTCAAAATCTTCTCAAATTACTTTCTTCAAAGGCGATCGCATGGTCTGCGATGCGTGAATATACATTATATTTCATCGTGAAACCTCTGGGTTGTTTGTGCCTGTTTTGTAAATATTTTTTCCTTTTATTCTTCCCGTGCCGGACTAATGAGACAGTCGATAAGCATTCTTGAAATGTACGACTGCAGGTTCTAAGCACACAAATAAACAACAAACAAACAAACAAAGAACTACTTTCTATTTGACAGCCATTTCTTAATTTTTGTACTGTAGAAAATATTTTCTCAAAGTCCTTCAGAGCCATTTGCATAATTGGGCAATGAGAGAAATCTCATTCAGCACTACAAAAACAACTTAGATTTGCCATCATTAATATTTATTTCCAAATGGGCAAAATGTGAGACCTAATAGTATAAACGTTACTAGTCCCAAATGTATGCACTTAATGTACATAGTTATTTTTGACTCCACGCGTAACACATTATGAAAATCGCTTTCTCTCTGAGTACTTGGAATACTCTTGGGAAATAGAAGACGATTCTCTTTCGAAAAGGCATTTAAGACGTTCTCTTCGTGTGCACACAGAAAATCTTTTCCTTGCCTAGAAAATGGAATGAATGAAAGGCACACGACTCGTTTATCCTTGTCATGCATTTTATCATTTACAACTTGGTAATTACATTTGAGATCATTTGTCATGTACATCGACAATTTCCTCTTTATCCACAGTTTTGTACAACTTTCACTGCAAGATGGCTAATGCGCCTACGGCTTCAATTGTTAAAAGCGATTTCATTCCAGTAGGATTTCAAATTTTGCTTAATGACATAGGGCGAAATATATTATTCCTTACATTCCTCGTACATTTGAATTCATATTCTATAATTCAAACTACAAATAGTCAAATGTTCTCATGAAAGATCTCAAACAAAGTGGAAAATCTTGTCCAAAAGTTGCATGACGCTCTGGCAAAAGTTTTTTTTTTGTGGAAGAGTATTTTTATTGAAGAGGCAGGTCAGGAGAAGGTCATGGAGCACGTATAGGCAATTCCAAATCAGTAAGCCGATGGGACTCCGGCCACAAGATTAATGATGTTTTTGTCGGGTACCGGGTGGTGATAACGTGATAAACCACACTTTTCCAAGAATCGTGATAAAGTTGTGTCAATGGACTTGGAGGTCGGTGCAGGAGGACAATACTATAAATGTGGGATAGGAAATTTTATGATATGTGGTTGAAGAGGGCATTTTGTCAGAGCAGTGAAAATGTGATAAAAGGTCAAGGACAGGGGCAATTGACCTCGGGAATTTAATTCGACTCAATCTGGTCGCTTATCTACACCAGTTAGAGAATTCAGCTTCGTAGTCTTCAACCTCTTAATTTGCGGGTGATATAAATGAGTGAAGGAAGTTCGTGTTTCTATCCCACAGCAGAGAAGTAAAAGCAGCGTAAAAGTTTACTGAACATATTTAAATGTGAATTTCACCACTTTCTCCACTAGAAAAGTCGATACATTTAGTTCGGGCGCTGGCTTGTCGTGCCTTCCTTTCTCCATTAGATAAATGCGGGGATACGAATTGAATTCCAGACCTTTTTGAATAATAGAAAATAAATTTCAGGTTTTTTTCTGATCCGGTTCTGGATGCAACAGAGAAAGTTGCTTTTAAGATCTGCTACTACTGGATGAACAATAAACTACAGATTCGAAAGTGTACAAAAGTAAAATCCGGAAATTGAAATAGTCAACCTTGAAAAATCACATGTACATCGAAATCATTCATTCAAAAAATTCTCTTGGAATATGTCAACAGTCACTCATTTCAATTTCCTCCTTTTCTAACCCCTGTGGACACTTGATCCGTTCAACAGTTGGAAATGATGAGAAATTTAGAGTCCCATTATTTGACATAAAATTTATTTCTTAGAAAGCACGATTCTGTTCTATTTCTCTTACTCATGTGGAACCATTTGTCAAATGACTCAAATCATGTACACGCTTTTTCTAAAAATACGAACAGAACCTAAAAATGGGTAGAATAATGCATTAGATCGTCATCATTTCATATGTTATTCAAGCGAGTGAGAAAATTCAGGACCAAGCTACTTTCCTTGTAATGGTTGTCTTGTCTCGAGGAACCCATTTATGGAAATCCTTTCCATTTTTACTTTTGAGAGGCAAGCAGCCTTAGGAACTTCAGGGAAATGAAATAACTTCTTCCCAAAAAAAGTCATTTTACTTCTTCCAAGTCTCATCTCGTTCGTAAGGAATCTTCGTTCAGGTCTGTCGTTCATTTCTATCATTTTTATCCATGTATTTATTTTTTCACAACGATTGATCTCAGCAAGGATGACGTTTCAATCATTTTCTTCTTGAGCGAAGATTTTCAGTCAATAGTAGTACAGCGATGACTTCAACAGTTGACAGTCAGACTTGTTATGGCTATAGTTTTCGTGTTCCCATTACCTATTCAAATTTCACTCATGAGAAATTGCCGGAACGGAGAAGTGAAAATACAGAAAGCTCTCCCGAGGGACCTCATTTTATGTTGATTTGAGCACTATATACAGTGTGCGCCAGAAACTGCGGGTACACTTTGATTATGGTCGCATTGTCATCAAATCTCACCAAATTTCAAAAAGTGTAGGGTTTTATCAATCCATATATTCTCCTGATCCCCTGACACACGGGTGGTCACAAAATCTGAAACTTGGTACTCGTTGTCTCCTGCCTTTCATACAGTACTAATTGACAGTACACCAGTAACTTCCACACAGTGCTCTGCATTTTCAGTGCATTTAATAATTAACATGTTACTTTTACTTATGTAATCTCATCAAAGCTCAACACATTATGTAAATACTAATTACTTAGGTAATTCGGAAAGTGAAGTAAAGAATGAGGAGCATCAGTAGAATTTTTATCTAGATAACCGGTGGCGTCGCCCATTACGCTAATGATAGCAACTGAATCTTTTCTGTGAGCACCTGTTTCTTTACACTTTCTTTTGGCATTCAATGGTTCAAAGTAAATTTGGTAATCCAGCCATTCATCTGTAAAATTCGCGTAATCTGGTTCACGTAATCCGAAAGGATTTTCTAGGCTTAATTATTCACATTTACATTCTTCCTTCCTTAATGCCCATTCAGAAAAATGACTTTTCCTTCTGCTAGAACGAGCCCTTATATCTCTCCCCCATAACCTACGCCCTTATTGCGAATTAAAATTCCTCAACCGAATTATTCATTAATTTTGCAGTATAGCCAAAATCTTTAGACACATCGAAATCTTTTGAAGGACGTACTTCAGGTCCTGTAAGATTTTCTTTGATTTTTTAATAATTAATCTTCTTTCTTTCACTCAGGTACATGTTCGATAGAGAAAGTGCGGAGAAAGTTGATGGACGAGTGCAAGACGCTCTTTTCATCATGGCCGTAGCCAACTCATGCGTCAATCCATTAGTGTATGGTTCATTCTCGAAGGAGTGTCGGATGTCCAACTGTTGCAGTCGTGACCATCGCCGTCCAGAAAACCACAAAATTGTTTACTCTGCGTCAAGGAGAACAACATGTAAGCCTGGACCAAAAGAGGACCAACATTTTGACTTTCAAAGTGAGGGTACGATTGAATTGGGTGTCGTTTTGTCCTATATTTATCTTTTGAATGGGGTTTTTGGTCTGGAAGTTTATCCAGAACATGTGCTGTTGCTGTAGTACTTTCTGCCAGGTGGTGAACCCAAATTGACAGCTCTCTCGTGAAAATAGTTGTCACCTAGACCAGGGCTTTTATACGACTTCTACAACGTGTGTGTGAGGCGTCATGTCAAAACTTTCGGTTGTGGGTCTTCAGAACATATTGCCTATTCCAAACAAAATCATGCACAGATGTAGCGTTCACTCTATTCCTTCCTATACGTATTCCTTGTACGTAGAGAGTGGAGTGGGTTGTGGGTAGAAGTAATTCACAGAGTCTTGGAAATTGAAAACCTAGCACAAGAAATTCTTTACAGAGTGAACTGATGTGACGTCAAAATAAAGAGTGTCTTGACAAAGATACTTAATTTTCTATTCAAGATCCTTGCGTCAACAATTGTGGGTAGAATTTAATTTAAGAGTACAGCTCACTACGTTTTCGTTTGTATGCAGTACGTCGTATTCGTATCTCACATAATTAATTTCTCTAGAGACACGCACTTACGGAAATGAAGTGCTCGAATACTGTACATCTGACTAACTCAACATGAATCGTGCTGATGAACTGTACTTCTTTCCAAATTTTTATTTCGTCAAAAAAATATCCAAATGTCTACTTGGACAAATATGTAGTATGACGGGTCAATACTAATACTAACTCTTAATAGAGAGAACTGTGGAGTTATTATTTTCACTTACAGCACATTTTGTACACCCGACAGACAGCTGGCATTCTTATTTGTAGACATTTCCCAGTCAAGGGTGAAAATTTCCGCGAAACTGACCTGAATAACTTGTTTGTGTGTTGAGATTGTCTTAGTTCAACCAAATTATTATTTGTGCCTGCAGAACAATTACTTTAAATCTTATGGAATGTCAAAGAAAGTTTATTTGGAAGCTGTTCAATCTTCAATGAGAAAGTGCAGTGTCCAAACATTAAACTCCCCAGAGAAAGTTGAGGTAAACATTTTATAGAAAGGTATCTCTAGAAATTACCTAGTGAATTATTTGAATTGACAAAATAAAGCTGAGCACACTGCCTTGGGTAGAAGAAGATCAACATTAACTTTTCTGGAAACCCCACGATTTGAGCGCAGATTGAGTTAGGGATGGATAAGAGGTATAAATCATCCTCCGTGAATATTACAGTATTCACAGATCCTACTCATTCAACCGTTCTGAAACTTTCTAAGAAACTTTCTGGAAACTGAGTTCTAAAATTTCCTTTGAGCTTTCTAATTCGAGCGTTCGATTAATCTAGCGAACTAGTATTGAGGCTATTTTATGTGATGGAATGCACCAATATTAGGGCATCCTCGAACTGAGGAAGATAAATATTTTGCTAGTCCTCATGTAAGTAAAATTTGACGCTGTCATTAAATATTTACTAAAACAGGGACAACGGACCAGTTGTAATGAATAACCAAGTATGACATTGAGACTGGGTGGAAAACATTTTAACATGACTGACCCAGTCGACGCGATTCGTCGGGTAGAGCGTAAATAAACTGCATTTTCTATTACGTACTGTATGAAGGATAAACAGGTTTACTCCCAGGAGGATTTCCGTCACGTAAAGAATTGACAACATCCACTCAACTCTTAAGTCCATCTTTCTATCCGGGTGACTGGAGAAAGCTTTCAGATTCCAGAGAATTGGGGAATCCCACTTTAGCATTATAAATATTCGATAAGAAATCATGTAACAAACACTTCTTAGCGTCATGTTCTAGACTACGGACTTTAAGATGATACAAAAATTATAAGGCCACCCGATGATCAAACTATACAAATGTAATTTATCAGTGTCAAATTAATCATTTGAAAGTTGTACTTCTAAGTTTCACGAAAAATTTCCTAGAGCGATTTCACCGCTATTGTAAAAATTAAAGGACCTTACCGGATTTTCTCAGCAGCTCACTCAAGCTTAAACCAGCTAATTACAAGAAATGACAATCTGAAATAAGTGCATAGAATTTCCACACATATGGTATGCCATAAGGTCAATAATAATTTATGACACTAATTATTTTTACCCTATAGGCATTTAGAAAACCTGTAGAGCATCCGTCACAATGCATGAAGTACACTTGAGGCTCAGGAGGTTATAGAATTTGGTAAGGTCCTTTGAAATAAATTAGATTTGGTTGGCTTCTGATGGTGAAATTAAATATTTGCATCCTAGTCGGGGTTTGAAGCGTTTTATTTATATTCAGAATAATGTGTGTGTATTTACGAAGCGGGCTGAAACAACGTGACTGTAATAAAAATATAATTTTTTTTAATCTATAATTAATATCTTTTTGAAGAAACTCGGAAAAGCTTTAGTTTCTTACATGTGCAATATTTAATATTTTTCCAGCGTCTAGGACGGGGAGTCCCACCCTTTCTACCAAAGTGGATAAACTTTCTCCTGGCCTAAATAATGCCAAGAACACGACACCATTGATTCCTTCCACCAAAAATTCCTTGGAGGATACAAGACCACCACGGAATATAAAGATTCGAGTTCCCACGACCAAAATCGTAAACAATCAACTAGTGATTGAAAGTTCATTTCATGAGATGAAGGATTTTTACTCAAAGGCAAAGACGACTAACTCTCTAAACCATTACAACTGAAATTGGAGGACTTTTACGATTCAAGAAAAACCCATTCCTTGTCACCTTGGAATGGGACGACCAATATTACCTCATGAAATTCTGTACGGGTTTCGGTTTGTCTCTTGTGTCTACCGTGAGTTACTAATTAACAAGTTCCCTAGTCGACTTCTGGAGTAGTTAAAATTAACGACTCTATCACGCCATAACAGCACTTCAGAAAAGGGAATAAATCATTTGGTCCTACTGCGGGAACCAAACCAACCAGAGCAAACGGCTTTGTAATGGTTGCGGTGGTGAATCTACGATTCTTGTGAAATCCCCGGGAACATAAACCGAGCTTAGCTTTCAATTTGGTTGAGCTTGTAAATTTAACACAAAACCTCGTTGTACAGCATTTGTGGATAACTCGGAAACTACTTAAGCTGATTAGACGGTATTACGTAACTTATTCGTAAACCATTCCTTAGATCTTTGTGAATGGCAAGGTATTATGTTTTCAAAGTGTATTATTTCTGGATGAGTTGTACACAGTTAAAGTTTTAAAGGTTGTGTGTATTGTATTCATATAATTCATAAGTTTCCCTTTATTGCTGAAGTACATGTTGTCGCCGAGATACATTTGTTTGGTGTTTCGTATTAAGTTAAGTTTTTAATAAAAAAAATTGTCTATTCTTGTATTAACGTTTATCTCTCTACTGGTTGAGCAAATCTTAATAAACTTTCACTTCAGTGAACGTTCTTTCAGACTTTCACTTCACCGGACTTTCACTTTAACACGCTTATGAGTCTGTGATTCGTTTTCGGTCCTGTAGATTGCTTTGAAATCCAATAAGTAAATGTTTCTTCCTCTAACAGGAAGGACTTGCACCATCAGCTTTCAAAAACTCATTTTAAAAATAACGATGACCGTTCAAAATGTATTCTTAGCTTGCACTCGCTCCCATTACAGTCCTCTCCTTGTATATAGTTTGACGTTCCGTAATGCTATACTCAACTGAGAGAAAGGTCCAACAGAATTCAGCCTCACAGGTCAAGAGAAGAAATTTTGAAAGGGCTGCTTAATGAAACCACTCGAGTTATTGGTGGAAGTCAGCACAAAGGAGAATTTGTAGACCTTAGAAATACATGGCGGCTCATAATCGAGTTATAAAGCCAACTGTTCAGAAAAAGATGTGGTAAACATTTAGTAGCCATTTGAACGGTTCATTCACTTTTTATTTTTATTAAAATCCAGACAGCTACTGGAAGAAATTCTGAGCTTTCTCTCCAAATTTCTTCTCCTTGGGATACAATGTGAGTTGTAGCAAGTGACTGTTCCGCCCTGTATAAATATTGCGAGGATAGAATGCAACTCGTTGATACGCTGGTACGGCGTTCTCAGACATAACTCTTGTCTTATGGGGTTTTCCGTCATATTGGAACATTTCTTCATTGCATCACGGCGTAGCTCCGTGAGAATTTTCAGCAGAATCCAACGTGTTGCGGATAGACTTTTAGAATAAGAAAGCATAAATTTATTCAGGCCATTCAACTTGCCGTTACCCACGCCTACTGTGAACCAATAATAGATAGACGTCCTCCATGGAATTTTTACTAGACCGAGCGCTTTTCATTTTAAAAATCATCATTAAATTATACTAAACGTACTATTCTGAATTAATGAAACTGATTTATTAAATGAGCCTTTAGTGTGCATATGAAGTCCTGATCTTTAATAATCTCACTTTGAAAATTATCTGTCATGAGCAGCCGAACTTGGAAAGCACTTTGAGTCAATCACTCTCAATAGCGTAAATTCAAGTTTCCATTGCATTTCAATCTTTCTAATGACGTGTGTGACGACTCAATTTACAACCACAGACGGACACACTCATCAACTTGGAATTTGCACTTGGACAATAAATACGACAAAGAATACAGTCAGATTCTGACGCAATGAACACTAAGGGAATGTTGCTCTATCACATGTAATGAATTTCTATCCAGTCACCAGGCTGTAGTAAAACTTAATTTGAAAGGTTTCGAATGGGTTTCCTTTGTTCAGAAAACTCTGACACAATTCCAACTCCACTTGCTAAGTTAATACAAGTTCAGGTCTGTAGGAAAATATATTCAGCTTCCCAGTTCTAACTGGAAGTCTACGTACGTATTTCGCCTTTGTCAACATTTTAATTGTCCAATGATTGAGAGTGCATGGTGAAAGCTATACGCTGGCAGATGCCTGTTGTTTCCGGGTTCAGCTGAAAATGACGTAATTATTTTCAGACTTGACGCACGTACGCACGTGATAAGCAAAAACTACTTAAGATTCTCGATGAATTACTAATTACAAATTACAAAATGTTCATCGAATAGAGAGTGACGTCTATGCAAGTAGTGTAAATTTTTAAAAGTTTTAAAAGTAATGAAAGTCGAAAAGATATTTGAGGAATTCATCGAAGATTTATCTTTATTTTATACTTCCCGTATAGTGCATTGCATGTACTTGAATTTTTTGAGAGTGAGACGGAATGTTCCAAACCAGTGGAATGCCTAATAAATATGACCAGTAGTCCAGCGTCCAGATCAAAGCTCTTCCTTCGATCCGCCTTTCCTCTTTGTGGAATGTTGACTGATGAAACTCTATAGATTAGATTTCCACAAAGTTAAATTCCTCCCTTCTCTGAAAATCCATGAAGAGTAAATTAAAATTTGACGACGCACCTTAACATGAGAGTATGACCGATCCCCATCATACAAAATCGGTTCGTGTTTCTTGTCAGCTTTGATAAAAAATACTGTTGGATAACCCTTGACCTCAAATCCGGGTGGGAGGTCATTCAGTGTCCCATCCATTTTTGCAAAGAGAATATCAGATGACATTTTCTTGGCTAACTTCTTGAACGTTTTATCGAATTCCTTGCAGTGGCCGCACCTGAACGAGAAAATGGCAGATGAGTATTAAAACTATGAGTACCATGGTTTACATACTACTATGGATTTTGAATTATGTGTCGTAAATCATTTTGTACAGAGTAAGTCAACATTACCATGGAGCATAAATGTAATACACGACGTCCCTATCCTTTTGCCTGAAAACTCCTTCTTCAAAATTGTCAGCTACGGCTTGGAATACATGGCCTTCTTGTCTCTGTGGAATCGGTTGAGATTTCCATACCGGTTTCAGTTTTCCTGAATAAAATTGAGGACGGCATAAGTTATTCAATGTACACGTACAGCACAGGAGGGGAAAGGAAAATAACTTCATCTCTTAATTTAATTTCATCATCATTTTGGCAAACATTGGTCAAGTCGTGGGGAAAAAAAGTGGAACACTCATTTTAATAAATGCCTACGAATTACGTAAGAACAGTAGAAAGACCTTTCATAGAATTTCCCTAGGGTGTTCAAACTCACCGATCCAAATTCTAATGCTGAGTACAATATTTTCCAATGCAAACATAAAATCTACTCTGGACTTAATTACATTTTCCTCAGACGGAGTGTACTCTGTGGTATTTCCTCCGAGTCCTTGGCAAACACACATGTTCATGTTTGCACGTAGGTCATGATTTTACTGACGTCTTTCTCTCTCTGTATCTATGAGTAATGAGTATCTATCGATACGTAGTGTAACGTGTTGTACGTACGTAGTAGTAAAAGTGTTAATTTGGATAGTCATAAAATTAAAAAGAGCTTCAATGAGACTTTTACCACTCAGAGCCTGGTTAACAAAACCACGGAGATCACTCCCATCAAAGTCATCCACAGGGTCCATGCGGTATTTAAGCCGTCGATTGTCATAGTAAACGACATTCACGTCTACCCCAGACTCTCCGAGTTTAACAGCCTCCAGTTCATCTCCGTAGTCATCTTCATTTGAGACCGCAAAGCTTTAATTAAAGTAATTAAATGCATGTGAGTACTCATTCAAAATATCAACTGTGTATTGTGTATGTACTTTCCTTTTCTAGTTTTCTCTCACAAGGGAGAACCGACGGCCATTTGTTTAAGAGTCCAAATTATACGTACACATAAATTGAGACCTTTAAAATGGAACTGTCAGGGAGCAACATTAAGAATTTTATCTCAAAATTCGGTATACAGTTCATAATAAACTTGATTCTGAAAGCGAATCTGATTTTGCGGTTTATCGAAACTGCTTTGACCAATAGAGATAAAAGGTTCCCTACAAAAGATTAGGCTTGTTTTAAACTGTAAGATGAATGTCTGAGTAGTGAACTCTGGATACCGCCGAGTGCTCCCTTGTGAGTTGTTCGGTCCCACCAAGTTTCCATTAATTCTAATTAATGAATTTACGTGATTTCTGGAAAGTCCTTGGCTACTTCAACAACTTTGGCCCGCGTCCGTTGACTGCCTTTCTCGTGATCATGATCAAAGTTGGCATCATAATAGACGACGACGAGTGGACGCTTTGAATAAACTAAGGCCTGATTATTTTTAGTTCTTTGTCCGACCAAAGGTCTGTAGTTGACTCGAATGAACTCTGCAATCTCGTCACCTGTTTTTCCAGGCTAGAAAAGTTCAGAAAAATCAGTTGCGGTACATGTTATGCACAACTTGATGAATTGAAACTTCTTGCTAACTTTTTTTTCCTCTTGTAGAAGAAAAGTTTTTAACAATGGACACGGATGTATTGGGAAATAGCTTGACACTTTCCTGTTTTCAGGTAAGGGTGTATTCGTCTCGGGGTATTGCTGGAATCTTTTTCGATTCCCTCAAACTTTCAGGTTAAAAAAGAATCGAAGAACTTAGAGACTAGTGCCTTGAGAAAAACATGTTCTCAAAATGGTTCCATTGACTACGACTGGCATTTATCGGAGGTGTCTTAAAAAAAAATATATACTGAATCTGCTTCTACTTCTGCGAGACTTCCAAAAATTTCTCTTCGAGAGAGGAGGGAAGGGAGCCAACCAAGAAGGCTAACACGCAAAACTGGAATATTTTTCTTAGGTTGCCTTTTTCCTGTGCAAACTGTGAGTTATACATTCGACAAATTGTGCCTCCTGTCCTAACTGGATATGAATGAGCAACTTTTATCGAAAAATGGTAAGAAATAGGAAGAAATAAAATTCATCAAAGTAGTCGAAAAGTTGATAACTGGAATTCTCCAAGATGGGGACTCACCTCATCTAACACAGCCTCTTTTTCTTCATATTCAGACAAGAATACAGGTGCCGTTCTCACGATGACTACTTCTTTTCCACCATAATTCTTCCTAAGCTTCTCATTAAATGAATGAACAAATCTCATTGGTTCTCCTCTCAGATAATTAGCAACCACGAAGAACTCTTCATAGAAAGGAGATTTAGCGGATGTAAATAACCCAACGATCGTTGGGATATACCGATCAGCCCGATTCTCCAGTTCCTTCTTATTTTTGCACTCTGTTGTTGGGCTTTGAAGTTGGAGTTTCATGTACGAAATGATGTCCTTGGATTCTCTTCCTCCTTTGTACTCAAAAGCTCTTCCATTCCGGAACACCATGAGGGTCGGCCAAGCCTTAACTTTAAATTCGTCTGCAATCTCTTTGTACTGTGTTCCATCGATTTGGGTCAGTGGAACACCATAGGGTTTCAGGACTTCCGCGGCGGAGATGTATTCCGGTTTGAGCTACGTTTGATAATGTTTCTTTTAGGTTTATAAATAACTCGAGACAAGGTGACCAAACATGCCATATCCTAAAGAGTTTGCTAAAATTGGGAAAACTACCTCCATGTTCTATATCATATTATCATACTAAACTTTAGGAACAGGCAAGTCATGTCACCCTGAAACTAAATTTTCAAAAACTCATTTAACCTTCAAACAGTGCTGACAATACTCGGCATAAAATAAAACTAGAGCCAAGGGTTTTTTGTTCAAATATTTTTGAAAATTTTTTCCAGTCAATTCGATGACATCAGTCGGCGGAGGAGTCCAACTTGGATCGGTCCGAATTGTCAAGTAGTTCACAAGAGCTGATACAAATACAACAATTTAGATTAATTTCATGAGAGAATTGAGACAAGAGTGAGTATTATCTCTGTTCTTGTTTTCTAATGACATGATTACGAATTCTAAAGCATTCTCCAGATTACAGTACGAAAGGAACGACTTGGAATTCTAAGCCCAATCCGGTTGTGCACTTTGTGTAGAATGTTTAGATCGTACTAATTGTTATTGAATTAATAATTTGAAACCTCTTGAAGTTCTCTCTCCATTGTAATCCTCTGCTTTCAATCCTTTGTGAAAGAGGATGATGGTTGGGAATCCAGAGATGCTGTACTCCTTTGCTAATGCCGTCTCAACAGTGGCGTCTACTTTCCCCAGTGCAACGCTCAATTCGCTGTCTTTCATGTCTCCAGCTGCCTCTGCATATTCTGGCTCCAGAGATTTACAATGGGTGCACCTGGAGCATTTCGGAACAACAAAGAATATGTCAACTTTGACGATGATTTTCTGAAGGAAGTAACAAAGAGAGAATATTTCATGCCCCTGGCGATAGAAATATGTTTTGATTCTTTTGAGATCTGTTGAAAAACTTTTGCTACTACTCTAGTTTCTTTGCTATTGTTTATTAAGGTTGTATTCGATGACATTCGTGCGTTACAAATGAATCTACTGCGCATTGGATTTTAAATTTTTATATGCAGATACAGATCCAAAATTTTAATTGTAACACGAACAAACTTTTCCAAAGACTATGTACTATATTGAGGTAAAATTTCTGCACAACAATGTTGAAACTGAAGAAAGTTCTTTTCCAACGGAAGACGAAATAATACCACAAGGATTGAATCCACCACATTAATATTCACTGGCGTATCAGCTATGTGACCTATTAGTCCACTATCAGCTGTCTGGACATGTTTGATACATACGTGTAGCAAACTATTCCTATTGATTGACAATTTTCAAAATTATGATTTGACGAAACGTTGGCTAAAAAATTGTTACAATATAATTTACAATGAGGTCGTTATTATGTTACTGCAGTAATAATGGAAAAACATTAGAATCCAGCCAAAGTTAACTAGGTCTGGCTAGATTGTCCATGCACGGCAAGGGGAATACTCTCACAACTCGCCCCATTATTTCCAGCCAATTGTTGCTTTGAAAGTTTGTAAGCCTATAAGCCTGACAGCTATCAGACATGATTTGTCAGCAAGAATACTATGAGTGCTTGAGAGAACGAGATAGTTTTAAAACTCAGTGGTCCAGGTTTCGAGTATTCAATGTATGAGTCTGGTGGTAATGGTAAACCCAGACAAACCATTATTAAAATTTCTGAGCCCACATTGACTACATCAAAGAAGCGGAATTTGTACTAAGGATCACACAGTTCTTTGAAAGAAGATCTCATTATGCACCTCCTACATAATTCATTTGGCGAACGAACATCTGAAAAAACAATGCAATATTTTCCCGAGCCTTTGATTTCCCAATCCTCAACTGCACTTCCGAAATATAAGTCTGGGATTTTCCAATTCTTTTGACACCTGACTCAACATTGGTTTGGTTAACCAAATCAGTAATAATGTAAAATGAACTTACCAGGGTGCATAGAATTCGACCAGTACGTAGTCCTTACTGTGAATGACATGATTGAAATTGTGTCTCGTCAGAACAATCACATTGTCTTCTTCCACAAGGTCATAGTTGCCGTCTACGTCTGTTAAAACTTGAACATCTGGATAAAAGGCATAAAACACTTAATTACTACAACAGGCCAACATAACAGTAAAATAACGGAACGACAGTAGTTCTAAGCCAGGAAATGGTCCAAACTTGATGCTGCATGTACTCGTATGTACGGAATGCCCTGATTGGAATGATTATCGTGTTTCCCAAAGGTCACATTCACACCGACACGTGTCTTGCAATTTTGCGTCGTTATATTGTACTTCCGTTCTCCGAGCTTTGTAATAAAGCAACTCTGTTGTCATTTTCATTTGGAACTGCATTTGTCGTCAATTACTTTATGATTTCCAGACTAATTTTATAGCCAACAATAAGGCATAATCTTTTTAATGGTTGAACTAATTTATGAAGATGACGAATAAAGACATTTTGAAACCAGTTAAGGTTTTACGATAGACTACGCACAGATTTTCTTAATTAATCAATGAGAAAGCAAATACAATTTTACAGTTTTGATCTTAACTCGACTATTGTTAACCAATTCAAGAGTGTGTCTGATTCCAGTTTATCATGCAGTTTTTAGTATTCTAAGTCTAAAGCATTTCTGCAGATGATTACGTTTCTATACAAGTAATTTCAAGATTTAGTTGAGCTGAAATTTCTCCACATTGCAGTGTGATCGGATCGGAGAATTATTAAAGCACAAGGTACACACATTTTGAGAAATGCGAAGCACATCTTGTTATGCAATGACGTATGATCGCATTATGTTTACATGATATTTGCAACTCTTCCAAACACTGTCTGAGTTTTAATCATATTATGCGAGTGTTGTACGATCTACAATCCATCAATCAGTGCACGAGACGACCGTTAACTACAATTATAGATTCATTCGTATATTGAATTTTAGCTTCGCTAGAAGATCTTGAAGTTCTGGCGTTGTTAAAGCTTGCCAGTCACACATAAACCCGTGATGTAAATACAATCCATCAATTAGCTAATTGAATCATTCCTAATGCGTTTTAAATTTAATATTGGCACTTTCAAATAGTAATCTCTTACGCACTACTTTGGTTTCACTAGAAATACATACATAAAATTTGAAAATTTTGAGAAATTGGATCAGTCTGCACTCTTCGGCATATGGACCGTCGATCATTCAAAACGAACAAGGCCTTTACATACAGAAAGAAAGTCGACTGTGTAGGATACACTTACATCCAGGTGTCGAATTTCCCTATTGTGGTCGTATCAATTTTTGTCTAAACCAATTTCGCCTAAAGCTGCACTGCAAAGTCTACTCGACTTTCACCTGCAGATTCCTTTATGTGTATAAATCTAATCCATTACCTTCCACTGTACCAGTTCCATATATTATATTATACATACAGTACCGTTGAATCAGGGCGTTGAATTTCGAACTCTTTTACATACATGCTTCTAGAATTCTAGAGCTGTATTGTGTCATAGCCTAAAAACTGTCTGGGCCCGGCCGATCGTGTTTTAACTAAGCACGGAGGATAGTGACGTTATGCGAGTCCTTCACAGAAATGTAAATATTAACAAAGAAAATCTAATAAAAATCGGAACAAATATTTTCACTGGGATATATGAACTTTGAGAAGAATTGAGACATGTATCCATTCATTTTCAATTTTCAGCACGTGCGTGCGTGGGTGATGGCATTTTCAGACTTTTTTTTATCCTAGTATTACTTCTACACTTGGCCTACTCGTATAACATTTCAGCCCTATATTTGTTGAAATCGAAACTTTATTTTCTCGTCACATTAACTGTGAAATCTAACATGTCACTTCTGACTTTCCCAGTTGGACTCCAAAATAGGGAATGTTATTTTTAAAGTGGATTCCAATTTCCAAAGTTCTGTTTTTAATTTGAAAAGTTTTTACATGATGACGTAATAGAAGAAATACGAGCAATTAAACGAATGTTTCAGAATACACATACTTTGTTTGGAGAAATGGCTTCCGATTATTCGATTGGAAACCCGAACACATGTAATGCGACATAAATATGACACAATTGTGTGGTATTAGGGTCAAGCACATCCCTGAATATTCGTGGGCATTCTAGAGTCTAGACTGTTCACTGTAACTCATTTCTGCAGAAAATTACACACTTCGTTGAATTTAAACACCCAAGCACTATTTAAGTAGAAAATATCTGGCAGCTCCTCATTACCGAAACTGATTGTGATATTTCGTTTAAAATTTAATATCGTTTTCATTTCTGTGAAAATCGTTCCATAGAGCGAAGATCAACATTTCTCTTCGTACACAAACTATAAAATCACAAGTAAAAAAATAAAGACATATATACATAAAATGTACTTGGCCATAATAGTTACGACACTGTCAGTGCTTATACATGGCACATTGCACGGTAAGCAATAAAAGACAATTTTGTCTGTCTGCTTCTTATTCCAATTCCATTCCATTCGAATTTAAAATTTATATTAAACTTGAATTCCAGAGTCTCAAGTTTCATGACATTCTCAATTCTCACTGAGAAAATGAAAGAAAACCCAAGACCAAATAAGAAATAAGTTTTCTTGTTCTTACCTCCATCATTCAAAACAAAATTCTTCTTAATTTCCACATTTTCCTCTTCTTCTAATGGCAAAACTTTTGTTATAAAAGTCAAAAGAACTAAGCACACACTACTTGTGATGATGAGCATTCTTTTAGAACTCATCCTCATAAAACCTCAAAAAAACTCAAATTATAATGACAATAATAATACTCTCGTAATGAATGACGCTCGAAAGAATTTACAATTGTCTCTTCCACTAAACTGCCACGTGGATTTATTGTGTCAACTTCTCATTCGTCTGACAAGAATCGTGGAACATAGTCAACGATGGAAATCCTTCAATCAATTCAATTCAAGATATGCGTGTACCAGTTTGAGCCAGCCAGTTCGGTCATACAAGTAATATCGGAAAACTATGCCTTGTACTTTACTAAATATATACCGGGTAACTACGAAGACTAAACACTAAAGCTAAAAATGACAATGACAAATACAAATACAAGTGGTAAAAGAAAAAGAGTGCTCTTCGTGCATGTTGAGTCCTAATGTTTTATTTAACGTCATATGATGAATCCCGAGACACATGAGAGACATGAAGGATAAGGATAAGTAAAGGGTTGAATGCCCACTCGTATTAAAGGTAAAGAGTTGAAGGTGAGTTTTCTTCTATATAAGCAAATATTTTGCCCAGGGCCAGGTATGTGTATATTTACATGTGAAGGAAGAGTAGACGGTCCAGTAATTTCAACTTGCAACATGAAATGTTACACCCATGAGACTCACACGTACGTAGGAATATAATACAAGGCGGATCAAAACCCTTGATTGATGTTAGGACTTCTAAAATTCTAAAAAGACAAATTGAAATAACACAAACAGACTTATGGGAGAAATTGCCTTCTTGAGAATTCATTTTGGGCTACCCTGTATTACATTACCGCCGGTGGATCTGTCCCAGTCCCAGCACCACCGGCACGGCCCAATGTGAGTTAGAATTAGAATATAAAATTAGTAGCATCGGAGTATGAGTGGGTTAGACGGGCCCACAATATACGAACCGAGCAAGGTTTATTTAAAATGTAATTTCCATGGAGTGCGACACGGTCTAGTGGATTGGCCTGGGTTTTGGAATTAGTGTATTCAGAGAGATATCGTACAAGGTTTTATAAATGAAATCGGAAAATCGAATTAGACCGGTACTGCATGGCGTATGGTGAAGACTACTGCAAACTCGGCACTCGGCAAGACATTTCTTTAGAATTAAAAATTTAATTTCGAAAATGTTAGAATTTATGTGGGTGTGGAGGTATTCCTTTCCAAAGGTTGAGACCTTATGTACAAGGTCTGATTGATATTGAAACTCTTGGGGATTAATCAAAACCAGTCATATGAATTAGTTCGGATTGAACAAGGTTTTGTTTACTCTCACGAAAGTATATATCTTCGGTGTTCACCCGCGGTTTTCCGCAGAGTGAATGGTACTGAACGTAAATGCTATTGCTACTGCTGTGCTGACACATGCAAGATTTTCAAGAGAAATTCTGGAAAGCTCCATTGCATTGCACTCACAAATGCATACAGTGAAAGAAATAGGATGAGGTGAAAGGCCACAACTTTTGCTTTGCAATTCCAACCAACATAAATATATACCTGTCAAATATATATAAACCTGGACTGTTTTGGATATTGGACTTTTGCACTATATACAGACGTGAATGGTCCTACACATCAATCAAATTAGCAGTTGGAAGTGTATACTCATGTTTTCCGCCAATCCAATGTATGAAAAGATTTATTGAAAAACTTCTGATGCGGATTACGAATTTATTTTATTTACAGTTTTTTACAATTCTGTTCCAACACTGAATTTGGATTTAGATCGTGCTTTCTACAAACAACTGATGCATTCGCGACTATAAATTGAGTCATATAAGTCATATTGAAATAATAGGATTGTTTGTTCCACTTAAAATCAACCGTCTTTGAAAAGAGATTAAGTTGCATGCGGTTGTTTTTAACCCATAACTTCCACACCTTTACCCAATTTTATCGATTTTCTCAATATTACACCCCAAACTCTACTAATACTAAAATGACAATTAAACGGCTCAACAATACCATGTTTTGTCTACCTAAATAACTGCCTCATTTATCACTTGAAGCTGCTAAAATTCTGTACGCCTTTGAGAATTTCTGTAAATCTAAAAAAACGGGCCTATATTCATGCATACAAATCAATTGTGTAAATGTGTTTATGTGTTGAGAATATACAAAGGGCGGTTCACAACAGGACAGGGCTTAGGTCAGCAAAACATGATCCTACTGAAAAAAATTGATTCCAACACAAATCACACCTTAAAATGAACCAAGTTCCAAGTTTCTAGAATTTCGAAGAAGAAATCTGTTGCGCGTCATATGATGACGTGTTCCTCAGTTCTCGCTGGTAAAATTCTATCTCAGTCGCTGCTAGCTCAAGTGATTTATGTTTCGTGTTTTTGATGGCTTTATTAATTGTGCAGTTGCATTTCGTCCTGTTTATCAAAAATAACTCCTGAATAATTAACAAGAATAAGAACTAAATAATTCCTTCCATTTCGGCATTCTGGAATTGCTTCACTCTATCATCCCGTACTCGCATTACAGATTTTTGTTTAAGGAACTTGAAGAATGGTCGCAGAATACGTATGGTTACTTAAAACGAGTGTCCTAAATCAAAATTTTTGAGTTAGGACAGGAATAGAACCGTGACCGTGACCCTGACCTGACCTGAGCTATGCTCTCTCAACTTGTCGTAGCCCCTACTTTTGGATCACCTTGTACAAAGCAGCGTTAACTTTTAACAATACAGTTTAACACAGATTTATTTTTTTTGTCAAAATTCCTACCCTCTCTGATTGCGTGGTGGACTGGAAATATTAATAGTTTATTATTTTCTACTAGGCGAAAATATTGGCCAAAATGTACATCTCAACTTTTTAGATCTTTGCCATTGAGTTCTGCCCATGCACATAGAAATTGCCACCGTAAAATAAAATGGAACAGCGCTCTCAGAATAGGCGGAGAATTTGAAATCAATTCCACCGAATTCGCCGCATCGTTTTAGACTTCAGAGTGAGTGAAAGAAAATTCAAAACATTTCTTGATTATTTTCAAATAAATTGTTTTGAAATTTTGAAAAATGGACGGTGACTTGTATGACGAGTTTGGGAATTACATTGGACCAGATTTGGATTCAGACGATGAGGAAGAAGAAGACACGCGTCCAGACGAAGATGACGTCGACTACGATGTACGTCAAAAAATTTATTAACAATTTTAAAAATTTCGTCGTTTTGAATTTTTTTAGCAGTGTTTTTTTTTACATTTTACGAAAGTCAAAAATTAACAATTTATTATTTGTTTACGCATTTTTGAACTGCTATCAGTGCAGAGTAGAATTTGAAGATTTTGTGTATAATTCCAATTCTAATTTACTCCTATCAATTTTCTTAATTATATTACCATTTACCAAGTGTATTTTATTTGGCAGGATGACGAAATGGGAGAATTGGATGGGCCAGACGAGGAACAAACTTCCACAATGTCTACGAGTATTGTTTTACATGAAGATAAGAAATATTATCCATCTGCATTGGAAGTTTACGGACCGGACGTTGAGACAATTGTGCAAGAGGAAGATGCACAACCTCTCACAGAACCTATCATTAAACCTGTCCGCAAAATAAAATTTGAACATGTTGAAAAGGACTTGCCTCGTACGACTTATGATATGGAGTGAGTAATTTATGATAGCTTAGAAGTCCATGTCATTGTTATCTAATTTTTCTGAAAATTACACATTTTCTCCGCGGATTGCAAAATTAAGCAAAGTATTATCAGTTTGGTATTTTGATTTCAAATTTCAGATTTTTGGCTGACCTCATGGACAACTCTAACCTGATTCGAAATGTGTGTTTGGTGGGACAATTGCATCATGGAAAAACGAGTTTTGTCGATTGTCTTGTCGAGCAAACCCATCCGGATTTACAACTTAATCCGAGCGTGGACAAAGCTCTTGTTCGTTATACGGACACTCTGCTGACGGAGCAAGACCGAGGTGTTACAACCAAAGCCATGCCAATCACTGTCGTCATGCAAGACGCAAAGAGCAAGTAAGGATTTCTAGATTTCTTTCTTGTAATATTTTAATTTTATAAGTTCATTAGCACTGAGTTTTGAATGTCCATAACCATAGTTAAAATATTTTAGGTCGTTTTTACTAAATATTATGGACACACCCGGACATGTCAATTTTTCGGATGAAGTCACAGCATCCATGAGACTTTCTGATGGAATTGTTGTTTTTGTTGATGCCGCTGAAGGTGTCATGCTTAACACTGAAAGGATATTGAAGCACGCCATTCAGGTAATACAGAAAATAATTTCGAAACCTTCAAGAGTAGGAATAGGAATTCATAATTTAATATATTTCAATTCTAAAATTCTATTCCAGGAGAAAATGGCAATAACTTTATGTATCAATAAAATCGATCGTCTCATCCTGGAACTAAAGTTGCCACCAGCGGATGCTTATTATAAAATGAAGCACATCATCGAAGAAGTGAATTCATACTTATCACTTTACAGTGACGATAAGGGAAATGATATTTATGTTTCACCAGTGAAAGGGAACGTTTGCTTCGCAAGTTCTCAATATTCATTGTGTTTTACACTCAAGTCATTCGCTACACTTTATTCCCAAGTATTTGGAGGAGTTAATATCAAAGCATTTGAGGAAAGACTTTGGGGTGAAGCGTATTTCAATTCAAAGACGTAAGCCTGACAATTAATCTCGTTCCCCAATCACGTGCGTGTATGTCATTTATTCTTTTGTCTTGTACTATTTCAGCCGTAAATTTGTCAAGAAACCACTTGGCCCTGCGTCTCAAAGAAGCTTTGTCGAGTTCATTTTGGAACCTGTGTACAAAATTTTCTCTCAGGTATGTATTCAAGTCCGAAATAGTTAAGAGTCAATTATATCATATAATGACGATGAAGTATTAATTCAGAAATTGTATTATCTGATAGATTGTCGGTGACGTTGACACTTGCTTGCCGGGTCTGTGTGAAGAATTGGGAATTAGATTAACCAAGGAAGAAAGTAAACTAAATATCAGACCTCTGATCCGTTTAGTTTTTCAAAGATTCTTTGGAAGTTTTTCCGGGTTTGTTGGAATGGTGGCTGACCACGTTCCTTCACCCTGTGAGAATGCAAAATCTAAATTGAGTCACACTTACACTGGGCCTCTGGACTCAGAAGTAGCAGAAGATATGCTCAGCTGTGATTCCGAGGTTCATTAACGATACTTTTGTTTCTTGGTGTCATTTATTTTGAGCAATTATGACATTGAAAATGATATTATTCATTACAGGGAACGCTGGCTGTGCATAGCACAAAAATGTATCCAACAGAAGATTGTGTTTGCTTTCATGTATTTGGAAGGGTTTTCAGTGGAACCCTGCATTCAAATCAAACTGTTCGAGTTCTTGGAGAAAACTACTCCTTGGCAGATGAAGAGGATTCAAGGATTTTAAACGTAGGACGACTGTGGATCTATGAAGCCAGGTTCGGATTTGATTATTAATATTTTAATTAAGTTGAGTCATTATCCATCATGATAACAAACTTTGGTGTGAATCACAGACCAAGTAATGTTCGCTCTGAAATGTCGGACTGGGTATTTCGTGAATTTTTTTTTGAACTAGCATTATTTCCGATTTTGAAGGTATAAAATTGAAGTGAGCAGAGTCCCAGCCGGAAATTGGGTTCTCATTGAGGGAATTGACCAATCTGTTGTTAAAACCTCAACTATTGTGAGTCCGAGAAGCAAAGAAGACAACTACATTTTTAGACCACTTCATTTTAACACACAAAGTGTTATAAAAATTGCTGTTGAGCCTGTCAACCCTTCAGAACTTCCAAAAATGTTGGACGGTTTACGGAAAGTGAACAAGTCTTATCCCTTGGTCGCAACTAAAGTTGAAGAATCTGGCGAACATGTTATTCTGGGGACCGGGGAATTATATTTGGATTGCGTTATGCACGATTTGAGGAAAATGTATTCAGAAATCGGTAAGAGAATAGTTTCATATCATAGAACCCTTTCATAATGTTTCAATAGATCTTAAAAATTGGGATGCATTTTGTTTTTATATTAACAGATATAAAAGTTGCGGATCCTGTAGTTTGCTTCTGTGAAACAGTCGTAGAGACTTCTTCCTTGAAATGTTTTGCGGAGACTCCCAATAAGAAAAATAAATTAACAATGATTTCAGAACCACTGGAGAAGGGTTTAGCGGAAGACATTGAAAATGAAGTTGTCAGCATCAATTGGAACAAGTAAGTTAAGTAATACGCGTTGATAGAACAGACAGGCGTAAATATATATTTGTATCGAAGTTATGAGCTAGGAAAATTTCATTCTTAGTTTGGACTGAGGTTGAAAGTACCAGAAAGACATTAAGACATTATTACTTTTTCCTTCACTGAAGGTCGATACTGTTTGGAATAATTTCAAATTTTTGACGAATGAATTTCAATTTCTTTGGGTTTTAGTGTGTATTTCCGTTCATTTTGACAAATCCATCTTCTTGAATTCTCAACGAATTTCATATTAAATTTTACCGTTGACTATAGTTTATAGTACTTGTCTACTTGACTATTACGAATTTAGCTTTGGTTCAGTTAAATATTCAATCTTTTAGGTCTGCAATGATTTTTGAATCACCAGACTCAGTTCTTACGGATAGAAATTAAGCGAGAATAGAAAATTGCGTTGTATCGTCCGAACATCCAGAACATTTCGTCCAAATATAAATACACAAGCACTTAAAATACGCAACGAGAGTTTAGAGATTTGAAATACAATGAAAATGTTCTTTTCACAGAAAGCGACTTGGTGAATTTTTTCAAACTAAGTACGACTGGGATCTTTTGGCTGCTCGTTCAATTTGGGCTTTTGGTCCAGATTCGAATGGACCAAACATTTTAGTAGACGATACACTACCCTCGGAGGTGGACAAAACACTACTGAACACTGTAAAGGATTCAATTGTGCAGGTTCGTTTTAATTTCCAATTCTTCTTCAATGCTTATAGTAGTAAGTTCTCCCCCACTGAATAACGTGTACCAGTCTTTTGTTTTACCACCAAGAAAATTGTTTAGAATTCAGATAGCCCAGAACCAGTAAAATTACGTTTATTACTAATTTTCCGAAAGGAAATTCTGTAATCTTTTGAAAATCGAAATTCGTTTGTATCAAGAAACACAATATGCGTCCTTGGCTGTGGTATATTGGTTTACCCACCGGTACAATCTTAGTATAAGCTTCGATGGAAATATTATTTCATAACATAAATAACTGAAATGAATGTATAAAACATTTAAATATAATCATGAAATATTTATCTCAGGGATTTCAATGGGGAACGCGTGAAGGACCACTTTGTGAAGAACCGATTCGAAATGTCAAGTTTAAGATTTTGGATGCGTCTATTTCTCAAGAACCAATTCATCGCGGTGGAGGTATGTGTTAATCTGTTAATATTCGTACTTGAGATGATATTGTAGACGTACAAGTAGAGAAACTTGTGATAATGTACTGCATGTGTAAAACATTTTTTAGCATGTTACAACTTACACAATTTTACATCCTGTATGCCTTTTTAAGAAATGCAGCCCACAAATTCTTGATTTTAAATTACACTTTTCCCAGGTCAAGTAATTCCAACTGCAAGACGTGTTGCGTATTCAGCATTCCTGATGGCAACTCCACGACTCATGGAACCTTATTTGTTCGTCGAAGTAGTGGCTCCGGCAGACTGTGTTTCTGCCGTTTATACAGTTTTAGCTCGGAGACGTGGTCATGTGACTCAGGATTTACCAGTTCCAGGCTCACCTTTGTACACGATCAAAGCATTTGTTCCAGCCATTGATTCCTTCGGGTTTGAGACGGATCTTCGGACTCATACTCAGGGACAGGCGTTTTGCCTTTCCGTGTTCCATCACTGGCAGGTAATTATTTTTTCCTTTCTTTTTAAGAACTAGCGTTCACGTTACGTTGCCGTAAAGACGCCATATCATTCTTGGCTTGCTTTTTTGAAGAAGTATTCAAGTGAATTGCATATTTCGAATAGAAGATGAATTTCCTCATTGAAGTTATGGTTCTAAACTTCTGTTTCTTTGAAATTTAGATTGTACCAGGAGATCCGTTGGACAAAAGTATTATCATCAAACCACTGGAACCTCAACCTTCAACCCACTTGGCCCGAGAATTCATGGTGAAAACGCGTCGTCGGAAGGGATTGAGTGAGGATGTGGCCATCAATAAATTCTTTGATGATCCTATGTTGTTGGAACTTGCCAAGCAGGACGTCATGCTTAATTATTCTATGTAAATGTAATACGGGTGTTCCTGTAACACCAAGTTTTTATTTTTAAATTTTCAATGATTTCTTGTAGATTTTTATGAATTGATAAAATATAAATGTTCCAATAACAATTGTGTTGAATAATTTTGTAATTGATTGAAAGAGGAATCGGGCATAGCCATTAGGTAGCAGTTTCGCAACATGAGGTGCATAATTTTTTTTTCAAAAAATATTGGCCTCCGGAAGTGTCCCTTAGCGCTGTAAATTCTAGCTTGCGGAGCTTTTTTTTAGAGGATGCTGATTGGGACAAATGTCGAGAGTATTTTCTTTCAGCCCGGACCCCTACTTTTATATTGGACGTAATTGTTAACATTTTTATTTTTTATCTGAGGCTTCGCTTGTTTGTAAAATTAGCATTTTGCAGTCAATCAATGAAACTATGAAGAACCTGGTACAAAAGTTTATCATTTTTCCTGAAAATGACAGGAATGGCAGAAACTCGGGAACCGGCTCTACTAAAATTGCGAGGATGACGTCTTCTATATGAGTGTGCAGTATTAGAGTTCCAATAGATAAGCTTTACATTTTCCCGATGAATATTAAGAAGTTCATTAATACCAGAGAGTGAGAGTGACTCTATTTAAATAATACGAATTTAACTATTGTTTATTACAGTCCACTCGCCAGTACATAGTACTTATTAACTAAAACATACATGTGCACAATCATAATATGTTCCTAAATTTACGCAGTTGTACTCTCATTTGTTTCTGGGGGATGTTCAGTTACTCCAGACGGCTCCGTCGTTGACTTTTCAACTGTTGTCGTTTCCGTCTTTTGGCTACCGGACTTCTTTGTCTTTAGTTGCTTCAGTCGTTGCATCTGACTCTTTGGAGGAGTCGGCTTCAGTGGTTTCATCATTCGTTTCCTTGAAACCTCTTCCTGCTGGGCCGGTCGGGGATTCTTCATGAGTACTAGCAGTTGCTTCAGTCGTTGCGTCTGACTCTTTGGAGGAGTCGGCTTCAGTTGTGTCATCATTCGTTTGTTTGAAACCTCTTCCTGCTGGGCCGGTCGGGGATTCTTCATGAGTACTAGCAGTTGCTTCAGTCGTTGCGTCTGACTC